>JAUKPS010103152.1:0-26398 GCA_032273165.1 Chlorellidium tetrabotrys | reverse complement strand
GTATTTACTTAACTTCCTATCATATAAGTGAACCATTGATTGCATTCTGTATGCTTGCCACCACATCGGCATACATGCATTGATAAACCCTGTCGTTGATTGTGTAGCATACCCACCTGTTCTAACTTCTAGCTCACCATTACGATGATATATCACACACTGCGTATTATAAAATGCACAAGCATATGTATCGACATCAATCTTTTCTACTCGCACATGCTTTTGATTACGGCTATTGATTGGGCGAATGTCGCGCTGTGTGCCACGGTCTTTCTCCTTAATAGGCTTAACCTTGTTATATAAAAATTCTAATTGCTCAAAACTTTCGATATTAAAATCAAATGAATTTCCAAATGCCATGATTACAGTCTCCCTAAAAGCCATGTTGAATAAACTAAATGCCGTGCATAATGCATAGCATCTTCCTCACTTCGATACACTTGCCCTACTTGATTTTTGGGCGACAGCCCCTCGATAACAAACGCATAGCGGTCACCGAGTTCATCATCGGAATAACAAGCTACACGAATACTTATCGAATATAACTTCATTACTGATTCCAACAATTCTTTATCCATTCCTCATACTCCTCTGTTGATGTGCGAACTTCGTCCTCTGATTGTAATGCCCGCAACAAGTCATTAAAATAATCCTTGATGATATCTAGTAACTCCTCCTCAAATGCCTCGTTCGTAGCATCGGGCTCGGCGGTATATAGCGGGCTCACTTGCATGCCCTTAAAGAACCCTTGAGTAAACTCATAGTCATCGCCCCAGTAGCCAGTCGTGTCATACTCTCTTGTTGTTAAGTTATTATTGCGAGTTAATTCCCACTTAAACTTAATCATGTCATCGCGTAGCATCTCTGTATAAACGAATGACACCTTAGCTAATCGGTCATAATATGCATTAACAAACTTAGGGTAGTCCGAGATATACCCATTGCCCGCACATTGGTTATGATACAAATCAAAGTAAACTTCCTTCGGCTCAATCTCTAAGCCTAATTCATTGGTAGCATACTCACTCTCTGATTGTAGTAACCAATCCCACCATCCATCATCTTGCCATTGCAACTCAAGCCATTCCTCATAGCTTGGTGGTTTAACTGCTAACTCTGCGGTCATATCCATACCCTCCCATTACCCATGCTTTGATTGAATGCGTAGACTTATCTGCCTTACGCGCTATTCGTTTATAACTAATACCCTCAAACTGTAACTTAATCAGTCGGTTCGGTTCGATGTTCATGCTGTCCCCCTAACTACTTCTAATGCGCGGTCGGTTAGGCTGTATGCACTGACACCTTTAAGGTGTTCGCGCTTTAGATACCCATACGATTCATATTCACTTAATATAAAGAAACGAAGCATTTCAGCTTCAATTAGTTCATCAAAGTTTACGCCATTCTGCCCCCATACCATTGCCCATATGCGTAGCCCCTCAAGGGCGTGTGGTGTTACAATCATATTAGATATCCTCCATTCTTACAGTCTTACCATGCTCGGCTACAACATTGGTAGTCATAACCCACATCGCGGGGATTTCAAAGACTGGAAAGCCATCTACATAACCATCGGATAACAACACCACACACTCATGGTTGAGGTTCTTATTTAAGGACAACCAATCCGCTACGCATTGTGGGCTTGTGCCACCACCGCCTACTGGCTTGAGGTAACTCTCGATATTATCTAATTGGTCTTGCTCGAATGATTGCACACTACATACTTCCATATCCCACCATAGGATATCAATTCCAGCAGGCTTGAGCTCCGCGCATAACTTCTTAATCTCGCCCATGAACCTAGACAATTGTTCACCCCAAATAGACCCCGATGTATCGGGTGCAATCGCTAGCCTACCTGTGGTATTCGATATTGAGCCGGGGAAATAACCTACATTAAACATACGACGATTAAGTTTAGACCAACTGCTCTCGTCGCGCCCCGCCATACGCTCTTTAACAAACTCGGCTAACTCACTTGCCCAGTCTACCTTGCCCTCGAGTAACCCATCTATCATGCGTGGCTTATCCCCACCCATCTTACCCGCTAGCTGTCTACCTTGTCGTATCGCTATCTCGATATCTTTCTCTATCGTAGCCTTGTCATCGTCTGACAAACTATCCCAGTCATGCTCATCCATGCCACCACCTTGATGGTAACCCTCGGTAATGGAATTTCCCTGCGCGTCCTTGCCCGTGGTGCGACACTGGTTCTGACTGTTTTCACCCTCACCCTCACCCTCACCCGCCTCGTCGCCCTCGCTATCTTGAGGTTGTTGCTTATACTGCTCGAGGTCTTTGAATATATCGACGACAGTCATCTTGTCATACTTAGGATTGTATAGCCCACCCTCAATCATCTTAATGAAGCCTGTCTTATTGTCCTGTTTGATTAACTCATTGTTAATCCAGTAATCGCAAGCTGCATTGGCGCGCTGACCATCTAATGTGTGTAACTGTTTGTATAGGAACATATGCATAGCTGCTTTGTGCATTGTCTCGTGTAAGATTAGAAAGCGTAGTTCCTCGTCGGATAACGGCTCACAAAACTCACGGCCATACCACACATTTTTACCATCGGTGCAAGCGGTCGGCATGGTCTCTGATACTTCCCACTTACCGAAACACATTACACCACCCAATGCCATCCATGCCTTGTTACCCATGATGGCAATGTTTTGTTTCTTAATACGTTTTACTAAGTCCATCTCTATCTCCTTTGTTGTGGTTCTTAAATAAGAACCTATTTCTCGCCATTAAACCTACGAATTGCATCGATGTGTGATAGCGCATACTCACACATTTCCTCGGTGTTACCCTTTATACCTAGGTGCCCCCATAATGTTTCACCATTATCAGTCGCGGTAAGGCTTGCTACATACCACCTGTTCACCTCGCGTTTCGCTTGGATGTTAAACATCCTAAGTATGTTGTTAGCTTCTACGATTGTCATGACTACCAACCTAACTTATCAGACAGCTCGTCTACCTTTGCTTTCACTGACTTACGCACGCCATCACTCTCACGCACATCTTTCATATCCACACCATGCAAGGCTTCCTCTAACTCTTTGCGTGCCCAGTCAAGGTCTTGGTTATGTGTTACGTTCATAACAGAAAGCAGGCTACATAACTCAAGCGCGTTATCAAGCACGCTGTCCCTAAGAACTTTCTTTTGCCCGTCGTCGTTATCGCTGAACCTGTCGCTGATATGCTTAGTTACTTTATACAACCTAGTCCATAAGTCCTCCATCGCTTGGGTTGTGCGCTCACCATACACACGCTCATACTCGGCCTCTAACTCCACCGCTATCTCATGCCCCACATCTACGCGGAAATCACCACGCTCGGGTAAGGGTGTAAAGAAAAAGGTAAAGCCAAATCGCCTAGCTATATCGCTAACATCGGGGTATTCTGTGCGGTCAAACATAGTCCCCATCTTGAATGCTTGTGCGGATACTAGGTTGGGATACATTGCAACGAAGTCATTGGATAGCTGATTAAACTCGGTCGTCATGTCGTTGAGCCAGTCCTTAACCGCTATGAAGTTACGGATATCTACTAGCCGCTGACCGCTATCAGACCATGGCAATGTCTTTGTATAGAACTCAACACGCGCTGATGCTACCCACTTCTGTATCTTTTCTAACTGCTCAACACCCGCAAGCAAGCTCTTATTGAACCTACCCGCGCCATCATCTGCGCCCTTTGCGGTCGTTACTTCTTTAGATACTTTCTTATCCAGTTTGCGGAAGCTAGGCACGCGAATGTTTAGCTCTACTAGAATTGCTTGATTGCTTAAATTAATTTTGTCCATCTCTATCTCCTTAGTAATCTACATTGATTGTTGTGAATGTTGATAAAAAATACTGCACTTCCTCGCCACCACTGTCATACTCGATGTCGCCATCCTCCTCACCTACACGACAAAACTCGTAGTTAAGTCCCGCATCAACGGCATCGTGTATAAACTTATCCCACGCCTTAACATCGGGGTAGCTGTCATACCACTTCCAATCATCCCCATACAGGTCTAG
Source organism: Chlorellidium tetrabotrys (assembly GCA_032273165.1). Lineage (NCBI taxonomy): Eukaryota > Xanthophyceae > Mischococcales > Botryochloridaceae > Chlorellidium > Chlorellidium tetrabotrys. Next base: position 22,356 of record JAUKPS010103152.1, on the reverse strand, counting down.
GATTTTATATACTTGCTTAGTTCTACCATCTGCAAGCGGTTGGGTATGTGTGTATTCTTTTTCAGTAAAATCAAGGTTCTTACCGAACCCTTCCCATATGATGTTATTGATTAACTTCTGCCCCGCTATGAATGCATCAAACAACTCGGCATCGTCGCTATACACACAGCTTCTTACTTGACTTCTGTAACCCATACTATTCTCCTATGTTAAATACCTCATAACCACTATCACTATCAAGCGAGCGCGCTAGCTTTAGATTTGTTTCCGTAGCTAGATTAAAATCATCTAGGAACTTGCGCGCCTCGCTATACCTAACCTTGTCGTTGCCATAGCGCATTTTCCACATGGCTTCGAAGTCTTCCTTGTTAGCGATAGTCATTATACGAACTCCTTAGTGAACGCTTGAACCCAGTCACGCATACCTTTCGAACGCATAGCAACTGTCGGCTTGGATTTAAAGATTAGTCTGCCTGTTACTGCTTGAATTTCTGCCTCAAGTCTAGTCATATACTTTGTTGTGGCATCCGCATTGTCGTTATCTAATCCCGATGCAAGCCGTGTCGATAATAACAACTGACTAGCTAGGCTATCGGGGATACGCGCATTGTTCGGGTCGGTATAGATAGACTTGCGTGAGGGTAAGCTGTCGGCTAATTCTACTGTCGCCCATAACTCTGCCGTGGTTGGTGCACCTATCGCACCACATATATGAGCCATTGCTTGTTCCTTATTTAAGAACCCTGCTTCCATCTTGTTCAGTGTATTAGATACAAACCAAAACGAACGATTGCTACAGAACTGCTTGGTGTTAGTCTTGGGATTAAAGATGTGCTTGTTGTTGGCTAACTGCTCTGCATCAAGGTCGCGGTAAGACTGGCACACCTCGGGGTTCTCGCCTATGAAATAGATTAGCGTGCCATTCATGTTATGCGTCGTGCCGAACTGAACTACCTCGGCATGATTAGGCTTACGCACTTCGCATGTAGATACGCGGTTGTTTAAGTGAGCGGGGAATGTATCGCCAACACCATCTGTTGATAAGTTACTGGTAGCAAATACAATCGAACCCTTAGGGATAGGCATGCTTGATACTGTGCGCTCTAATAAGAACCTAGTAATCATTGGCTTTGCTACGCCCGCCATCTTGCCTATCTCGTCAATCATGTAAAGCTGTGGCTTATCGCTATCTAAATGCCACTCATCCGCGAATGCTTTCTTTGTCTTGCCATCTACTACGCTAGGCATATAGAAGTCGGGGAAGTCTAGCAAAGGTGCATCTAAATACACGCACTGGTCTTGCCCCCAACCCAAGCGGGCTAGGATGTCGTTACGCAAACTAGACTTACCAATGCCAGGCTCGCCTACTAGGATTGTTGTTGTGTGGTCGCCTGTTGCCGCGATAATTGCACTAGCATCGGCTAGTGATACTACATTATTGATACCTTCCATTTCTATTCTCCTAAGTTAAAGTAAAAAACTACTACTGCTACTACTACACACACCCAAAAAACTACCTTATCTAACTGGTCGTTAGTCATACTCTATCTCCTCTATGTGGTCAATCTCTACATCACCTTGATAACTCAAGTCCTCCCATATGTATACATGGTCTCGTGCTAACTCCTCGGCTCTTTCTTGATTTTCTGCATCAACTACTATGTTGTAATAACCTGTTATCCGCACTGCAACTGTATATGCATTGATGCCCATGAGTTTGTTTACTGCCCGCTTTGTCTTGATGTCGCTCATGCTAACTCCTCGTTTAAATGTGCAAGGTATCGAGCCTGCAATGCTTTCGGTAAGTCTGTCATGGCAACGAACTGCTCATTCTTTTCCAATGCGAACCCAGTATTGATTAGCTTAATTACTTCCGTTACTGAATAGATAACATCCAACCCCTCTAAAGGCTGACCATCCGCGTTGAGTAATACATAATCAGTTGCATACAGTTGTTTCATGCTACTCCTCCCTTGTGTGAACTATTTAAACCACGCAACAATGCCATGTCCGTTACTACTATGTAATTGCTTTTGGGCATGGGCACTATTGTGTGCTTGACTTGCCTTGCTTCTTTATCACCGCATGCGAGGCATGTGCGATACCCTAGAGCCCACCTTGCATGGCTCACATCCTCTTGACAGATTTGACAGCTCATAGCCACATCACCTTATAGTTTAAGTCCTGATATTTTCGTAAGGCAACGGCAGACTTTAGCCAGCATGCACCACCACCGCGCGAGGGCGGGAACTCAACGACACCAAGGTATGGCTTAAGTGCGTGTCTACCTGTATGTCTTTGGTTCTTATTTAAGAACTTTGTTTGTTTCGGCTCGGCTTGTATACCGTATGCCAATGCTAATTTATCTTTCCAATCCATGGCTATTCTCCTGTTAAGTAAATAATACAAAGGTGCTATGTTATACAGACTAGAAAAACTAATCTAATCCATATAATAAGGCACTCTGTCCCCGCGTTTAGGCTTGTGCATTTTCTAGGGATTGCTACTACACAATAGTCCTATACTTACACGCGTTCGTGCCATGCGCGGGGTGTGCTTATCGGTTACCGAAAATATCTAAGAGCTTGTGCGATGTCGTGATACAGGTTTTGGTCTTATGGGGTAGCACGCCTGCATAGTAGCGTGTGTTTATTATTAGTAGATGCTGTCGTGAATACTGACCGTCTCACCCTTTTGAGTTCATCCCAGTCCGCACGAGTTACTTGATAGGCTTTGCTTACTGCCCGTTACTATATCTACTATGACTACTAACCTGTATGCGGTTCATCCGCACCATGTAGGCTGTCGCCTACACTTAAGTTCTTAAATAAGAACCTTTCGGTAACCATACAATTTGTTAAAGAGCGATTGGGCGTGTGTTCTGCCCTACTTACTAATTACTACACTTACTAAACTACATTGTAGCACACTTGGGAACGAAAGTCAAGCCCCTTCCACGTTATTCTTCGATAGGCGTCGTTTAAACACTCTACTTGCCCACGGTATTTCGGTTTCAGTAAGGTTCGCTTCGGTTATTTTGTTTACCTTAAAATTAAACCATTTGTTATTTGCGGGGTTACCGTCCTCGCGTCGTATGTATGGGCAATATAATCCTTTCATATACATGTAGATTATCGTGCTCGTTTTGAATATGAATTCGTCTCCGTTGTATTTGATTTTTACGGATGGGGATTTAATGGGTGTGCGTGATTTGCGCGAGTGTTTATATAGAATGCCTTGGAACGGCTCGTAGTAAAACATGTTTCGGATGGTTGATTGGTTTAAACGCATGGTGCTCTCCTTGAAAAGATACAATGTTATAGGAAAAAGATACAATGTTAAAGCTTTTTTTCACAATATAAGTGCTTGTAATATAAAGGCGAAAGTAGCAAAAAGATATAATGTTAATAAGTTATAGTTAAAATAAAGTATGAACTGGGCAGAGAAGGCTAACACTCTCATTCACAATATAAAAAGCGCGTTTAGATTTATTATATTCTTTTATAAATATTTATAATAACTTACTACAATACACACTGATTTTGAAGCCAGTCCTTGCTTCTAGGGCATTCACAAATTGAAAAACTAATTTTCACATTATAACATTGTTACTTTTTGGCCACGATTATCCGCGATTTAAACATGTGTCTCCGTATCGTCCGCGTAAGTATTTTTCACAATGTATCTTTTTAGAGGTTCTTAAATAAGAACTTTGTCTTGCCCTTGACACGAAGCGCATAGTATGTATTCGATTGTCTTAAATGTCTCCGTATGTTCCACGATAAGGTTCTTAAATAAGAACTTCGCTATGTTTTGTCGCGTTACGCGCGCGTCTTACGCAGGCTAGGCTTTAGGAACCAGTGTCCCACTAGCCTTCAATTCTTAGCAGTCAGGTCAGCTACGCAAAACCATAAAGCTTAGTTTTGCTTCGCAGCCCCGCCTGCTGAATTGACACTGGTTCCTAACCCCCAAAAATTAGGGGCAAAAAAATACCCCGCTTTCGCGGAGCTTGGTGTTATTTCATTAAACTTGGGAAGTGCCAACCAATTTTATTTATCCAATCGTTTCGTGTTTCTTCTTGCTCTCTCGATAAACTTGAAGTGTAATACGGAATTAAAACTAACAAGGTTAAAAGTTTTACGGCTTGCGTTTCTGATACATTGAATTCGAGATTTTCCATGATATTTCCCTTTGCTTTAAAAGCCCCTTGCGGGGCTTTTTTCCTTAATTAAGAACTATTCTGCGTCGGCTTCAGTCTCGGTCTCGGTCTCGGTCTCGAGTGTTATGTTATCCGCTTGCGCTATGGCTAGCAATTTGGCTACGCGGGCTTGCGCTTTTTTGTCATTCTTGAATTCTAGCGCGCCTTTATATGCTAGCTTTAAGCCTTTCTCAAAAATCTCAAAAGGTGTTGGCTCCTCTTTCTCGCCGTTGATAATAGCGCGCGCACCTTTCAGAATGTAGCTAATGTTGGGCTCAGTCTCGCGCTTTGCTGTTATGGCTTTAGCATTCCAATAAGCTAGCGGGGCAAAGCCTAATGCTTCGGCTTCACGTATTTTGGCGATATTGTTGAACATTTGGTAAAGCGCGCCATAGCCAGCCGTTTTTGCCGTTGGAATTTTTACACGGTCTTTTACCGGCGCGGATTTATTGCTAGCCTTTACGCTTTCTTGAAAGCCTTTGAATGTTGGCAATTCCGCTCCGCTAAACAAGGCCATGATAGCGCCATGTTCTACCGAGGCAGATACTTTCCCCGCCAATTGGGCTTCAGTGTAATTGAATGCCTTCGTTTCAACGGCGCGCTGGGTTGTCTCGTTTACATAATACATTTGTTGCACCACTTTAGTGGTAGGTTTACGGCTTGCGCTTGGTGCGCGTGATTTAGTAGTGATTGTCATATCTATCTCCAATTAGGCTGGGCACCGTCGGTGCACGACAACCTGAGAACCATTATACCGGATTTTCTAAGAAAAGCAAGTCTTTTTTAGCCCTATCGCCCCTCGCACCCCCACCCCCCAAATCTGCAACGGGTCCCATCTGCGCGCTAGTGCGCTCTATTACGCACGAACAATCACCAATATTTTCAAAATCGCACCCCATTTCCACCAGGAACACCCCCCGTCAGCCGAAAAAGACCCCCACCCCCCATATAAATTTTGCGGTATATATGAAAAACGCGCTACAGGAAACACCCCCCGTCACAAATAGATTGCCTTTACCCGAAAAATTTGCTATATTCCTCCCACATTTGCTGATAACCCTTTGGTAACTAATGCAAAACATGAATGAACTACTGGATTACAGTCCAGACGAACCAGAATTATTTATTCCTGCCCTTGAACGGGTTGACGAAGACGACATACTCTTCGCTAAAGAACTTACCTACCGTGAGGAAATCAGAGCACGCGCAAGGTCAGCACTAGAACTCATGCAACACGGCATGAAAATTGACGACACCCCCGAAACTGACAAGATAGCCACTGCGGTATTCTCAGAAAAGCAAGAACTTGGTGCTGACAGAGAGAAACCAGACGTGATTCTACGACTCGAAGCATTAATGACAGAGTACGACCACGAGGTTGTGCAGGATGCGGTGCAAGTTCGTCGGTTTATCATGAACAGATTGATGGAAGAGTCCCAAATTGGGACTAAATCGAGCGAAAGACTAAAGGCATTAGAGCTTTTAGGGAAAGTAACCGAGGTTGGCATGTTTACGGAACGCCAAGAAATCACCATCACCCACAAAACCACAGAAGAATTAGAGCAGGAACTTGAAAAAACCTTGACGCTGCTGCTAAATCCAGATACCCAGACCTACGAGCCAGACCCAAAGGACGTAAAACCCATCAAAGACATAAAGATTAACCTCTAGATGAAGTTTACCTCCGAACAGTTGGTGCAGATTAAGGCAAACATCCACAAGCTACCCCCAGGGCAGAAGGAAAAAGCCGTAGCAATACTAAAAGAACTGCAAGCCCGTGGCGAAAACAAGATTGCTCATACCAATTTCTTGGATTTCGTTAAAAAAGTGTGGCCCACATGCATACTGGGTAGACATCACATCATCATGGCGCAGAAATTCGAGGCGGTAGCCAAGGGTGAGATAAAAAGGCTAGCCATCAGCTTGCCACCACGGCACACGAAATCGGAGTTTGCATCATACTTACTACCGGCATGGTTCCTTGGCAACTACCCAGAGAAGAAAATAATGCAAGCGTCACACACGGGGGAGTTAGCGGTTAACTTCGGTCGTAAAGTACGTAACTTAATCGACTCGGACCTCTATAAAGAGATATTTAGGGACGTGACACTGCAGACCGACTCTAAAGCTGCGGGTAGGTGGGGTACGAACAAAGGCGGGGTATATAACGCCCTCGGTGTTGGTGCCGGTGCGGCCGGTATGGGTGCGGACATATTCATAATCGATGACCCCCACAACGAGCAGGATATTATTAACGGGAACTTAGATGTTTTCGATAAGGCATGGGAATGGTATCAGTCAGGTCCACGTCAACGGCTACAACCAGGCGGCGGTATCATCGTGGTTCACACACGCTGGTCAAAAAAAGACTTGATTGGCAGACTGCTAGACTACGCAGAGAAGAACCCAGAAGCTGACCAGTGGGAGTACATAGAGTTTCCAGCCATCATAGGCGAGGATACGGACGAGGAAGAGTCGTTGTGGCCAGAGTTCTGGCCGCTCCCAGAGCTGCAAAAGATAAAGAACACCATCAGCCCACACTTATGGAACGCGCAGTACATGCAAGCACCGACGTCAGAAGGCGGGGCACTGATTAAGAAAAACTGGTGGCAGATATGGGATAAAGAGTCTCCACCCCACTGTGAGTTCATTATTATGTCATTGGACGCGGCGCAAGAGGCGACAAACCGTTCGGACTATAATGCCTTGACAACTTGGGGAGTTTTCTTTAACGAAGAAGTCAATAATTATAATATAATATTGCTAAATTCAATTAAAAAGCGTATGGAGTTTCCAGAACTGAAGCAAATGGTGCTGGAAGAATACAAAGAATGGCAGCCAGACGCGTTTATGGTTGAAAAGAAATCTAACGGAGCTGCGTTATACCAAGAGCTTCGGAGGATGGGTGTACCCGCAGGGGAATTCACTCCAGGAAAAGGACAAGATAAGATTAGCCGAGTTAATGCGGTGACAGACTTGTTTTCTTCTGGTATTGTATGGGCTCCTGATAGACGTTGGGCTAGAGAAGTAATTGACGAGTGCAGTGATTTCCCCAACGGCGAGCATGATGACTTGGTCGACTCGACCACTTTGGCGCTGATACGATTCAGGCAGGGTGGCTTTATTAAACTACCAAGTGATGAACCAGACGATGACGTACTATATAGGTACAAGAAGAAAGCCGCATACTATTAAAGGATTAAGACATGGCAATTGACAAAAGTTTATCCCAAGCTCCACAAGGGCTTGACCAATTAGATGAGTTAGATAACAGTCCAGCTCTGGAAATTGAGATTGAGGACCCAGAAAGCGTAACTATTGGTATCGATGGCGAGCCTATTCTTACTATTGAAGAAGCGATAGACGAAGACGCGTTCAATGAGAACTTAGCGGAAAGCATTAGCGACCGTGTCTTAGCAACCCTAGCAACAGAGCTAATCTCTGACTTTGAGAACGACGTGTCATCTAGGAAAGACTGGATACAGACATATGTCGACGGGCTAGAGCTACTAGGCTTGAAGATTGAAGAGCGCAGTGAGCCTTGGGAAGGCGCTTGTGGTGTGTATCACCCACTCCTGTCAGAAGCCGTTGTTAAGTTCCAAGCCGAGACAATGATGGAAACGTTCCCAGCTATGGGTCCAGTTAAAACAGAAATCGTTGGTAAAGAGACACAAGAGAAGAAAGAAGCTGCGCAACGTGTTCAAGATGACATGAACTATCAGTTGACAGATGTAATGAAAGAGTATCGCCCTGAGCACGAGCGTATGTTGTGGGGCCTAGGTCTAGCAGGTAATGCCTTCAAGAAAGTGTATTTTGACCCATCGCTAGACCGTCAAGTGTCCATGTATGTGCCAGCAGAAGATGTGGTGGTTCCATATGGCGCGTCCAGCTTAGAGTCAGCAGAGCGCATCACTCATGTAATGAGGAAATCCGGTAACGACATCCGTCGATTACAACATGAAGGCTTCTACCGTGACGTTGATTTGGGTGAGCCAGCAATGGTCATGGACGAGGTAGAGAAGAAGATTGCTGAGAAGCTAGGCTTCCGTGCTACTACAGACGACCGATTCAAACTATTAGAGATGCACGTTGACCTTGTGTTAGAAGGCGATGAGCATACAGATGACGACGGTGAGCCAACAGGTATCGCCCAACCATACATTGTTACTATTGAAAAAGGCACGGCTACGATATTAGCCATCCGCCGCAATTGGAGACCAGACGATGACAGACAGCAAAAACGCAATCATTTCGTACACTACGGCTATATCCCAGGGTTTGGTTTCTATTGCTTTGGTCTTATCCATCTTATTGGCGCTTTCGCTAAGTCTGGTACTTCGCTTATCCGTCAACTTGTTGATGCAGGTACATTATCAAATCTCCCGGGGGGTTTCAAAACTCGTGGCTTACGTGTAAAAGGCGACGATACCCCGATTGCTCCAGGTGAGTTCCGTGATGTAGATGTGCCATCAGGTACAATGCGTGACAACATCATGCCACTGCCATACAAAGAGCCTTCACAAGTTCTTATGGCGTTGCTTGGCCAAATCGTAGAAGAAGGTCGTAAGTTTGCTGGCGCAGCTGAGTTACAAATGTCAGACATGTCAGCTAATGCTCCAGTTGGTACAACTCTAGCGGTACTAGAACGCACATTGAAAATGATGAGTGCTATCCAAGCGCGTATTCACTACTCAATGAAACAAGAGTTCCGTCTACTTAAAGACATCATCCGTGACTACACACCAGAAGAGTACAGCTACGAGCCAGAAGAAGGCTCACGTCGTGCTAAACAGTCTGACTATGACATGGTTTCAGTTATACCTGTATCAGACCCTAACGCCGCTACAATGGCGCAGAAAGTGGTTCAATACCAAGCGGTATTACAGTTAGCCCAGTCAGCTCCACAGTTATATGACCTACCATTACTACATCGTCAGATGCTAGATGTGTTGGGAATTAAAAACTATCAGAAACTTGTACCATCACAAGATGACATGAAACCGCGTGACCCAGTCACAGAGAATCAAAACATACTGAAAAATAAACCAGTTAAAGCGTTCCTATACCAAGACCATCAGGCGCATATCGCTGTTCACATGGCTGCAGCGCAGGACCCACAGATACAGCAAATGCTTAGTCAAAACCCACAAATGGCGCAGGCTATACAAGGTGCGTTATCTGCTCACATCGCTGAACACTTAGGTTACGAGTATCGCAAACAAATTGAACAGACTATGCAACAAGCATTACCGTCATATAACAAACCGGGACAAACTGAAGAAGATAACGAAATCGGTATCCCGCAAGAGATTGAAGTTCAAGTCTCTCAATTGGCGGCTAAAGCAGCTCAACAATTATTGGCTCAGAAACAACAACAGGCTCAACAAGCTCAAGCGCAGCAACAAGCGCAAGACCCAATTATCCAAATGCAACAAGAAGAGGTTAAAATTAAGGGTCAAGAATTGGCACGTAAAGCTAAGAAAGATGCCGATGACTTTGCTATTAAGCAAGCGCAGTTGGATGTGGAGCGTGAACGAATTGCTGCACAACAAGAAACCGCAGGCGCGCAATTAGCTATTAAAGTCCACGAAAGCAAACAAAAACTTGACCATTCCGGTGAAGCAGAAGGTGCGCGTATGGCGATAGATATGCATAAACACCATACCAATCTAAGACAACAAAACGAAAATTCATACAATCAAGCGGAACACCAACGCAAACTGGAAGAAATGCGCAGTAATGTGCAACAAAAATTAGCGGAATCCTCCGCACAACCTAAACCAAAACCACAGAAAGGTGAGTAATGGACAAAATATTCGACGTTCTACTAGCGGAGTACAAAGACCGAATGGAGATGCTTTCAGAAGCATTGGTACGAGGTAATTGCCCTACCATAGAAGAATATAGATACATATGCGGTCAGCTACGAGGTCTCGAAGCTGCATGTGCCATAATTGCAGACCTCAAACATAGACAGGAGCACTCGGATGAGTAACCTTAACTCAGCCCAAGCTATTGACCTTTCGGGAATAGTTAACAAGGCGAGACAAGAAGCAGCAATAGAGTTAGAAGAAGGTGATAAAGAAAAAGCAGCCCAACTACCAAAACCAACTGGGTACCATATTCTTTGCGCAATTCCAGAGATGGAAAAGGAATTTGAAAGTGGGCTAGCAAAAGCCGACATGACAATTCAACGTGAGGAAATACTAACTACAGTATTATTTGTAGTAGACCTTGGCCCAGATTGTTATGCCGACCAGGAAAAGTTCCCAACAGGTCCTTGGTGCAAGAAAGGCGATTTTGTTCTTATTCGTCCTAATTCTGGCAGTCGACTGTTAATACACGGTCGTGAATTCCGTTTAATCAATGATGATACCGTAGAGGCCGTAGTAGATGACCCACGTGGTATCAGCCGTAAATAAAGGAAACAATAATGGCTAAACCAAACTTTGCTAAAGATGAGTTCGCATTTCCGGACGAAATCGAAGATAACATAGAAATAGAAATAGAAGGCGAGGGCGTCGAAATTGAAGTTATCGATGATACCCCTGAAGACGACCGAAACGTTGCACCACTAACTGACGACGTCGTAGAAGAATTAGAAACCGCAGACGAAAAAGCTGAGTATTCTAAGAACGTTAAAACCAAGTTTAAACAATATAAGAAAGCTTGGCATGATGAACGTCGTGAAAAAGAAGCGGCTTTACGTGAGCAACAAGAAGCCTTAACCATGGCTCAAAAGATTTTAGACGAGAACAAGCGTTTAAAAACTATGTTGCAGTCTGGCGAAAAAGAATTAATTACCACATATCAAACTTCAGCTGACTTAGAACTAGAAAAAGCTAAACGAAACTATAAAGAAGCTTATGATTCAGGGGATTCCGACAGATTAATGGAAGCTCAGGATGAAATGTTAGCGGCATCTTTTAAAGTAGATAAAGCAAAAAATTTCAAACCTACTGTACAAGTTGAAGAAAATGATGTACAAATAGCACATAAACAGGTCCAACAACCTCAAATGGATTCCAAAACAGCCGAATGGTTGACGGAAAACCCTTGGTTTGTAGACCCGGATAAGGATTATATGAGTGCATTTGCTAGACGAGTGCACAATAAATTAGCTGAACAGTATGGACAATCCTACGTAGGGACTGATGCATATTACAAGGCAATTAACAAAGAAGTACAACGCAAGTTCCCTGATGAATTTGACGACATTGAACCACAAAACGATGAGCCTAAAGCTCAACGCACACAAAAACTTAGCACGGTTGTTGCTTCGGCTAAACGAAGTACCGCCTCAAAGAAAGTGGTTTTAACAAAAACGCAGATAGCTTTGGCAAAAAGATTTAATCTTACCCCTGAGCAATATGCTCGTGAACTAACTAAATTGGAGGCATAATAAAATGGCTGAAAACAGAACACCCCGTGAAATTCAAACTCGTATCGCTGATGAGCGCCCTAAGCAGTGGCAAGCTCCTGAACTCTTACCAGAGCCAGACAAACAATCAGGTTACGCGTACCGATGGATTCGTGTTTCAACTCTAAATAATGCAGACCCACGTAACCTATCAGGCAAATTGCGTGAAGGCTGGGAACCTGTAAAAGTTGAAGAACAACCCAAATTCCAACTGCTAATCGACCCGAATAGTCGTTTTAAAGACAACATCGAAATCGGTGGATTATTACTATGCAAAACCCCAGAAGAATTTGTGCAGCAACGTACGGAACATTATACGAAGCAAACACAAGCTCAAACGGAAGCAGTAGATAATAATCTAATGCGTCAAAGTGACCCTAGAATGCCTATTTTCCAAGAACGAAAATCTTCTAGCTCTTTTGGCAAAGGTAGTTAATTTTATAATTTTTTTAGGAGTTTAATATGGCTTATCCTACTATCCCAGCAGCATATGGATACAATCCCGTAAACCTTATCGGCGGTCAAGTTTTTGCAGGTTCTACTCGCGAATACCCAATTGCCTATAATTACGGCACAGCAATTTACAACGGTGACCCAGTGGTTTTATCATCTGGCTACATCGTAGGCGCAACCCTTCCAGTTAGCACAACTAATACAACAGTTGGTGTTTTCTTAGGTTGTTATTACACTAACCCAACGACAAAACAACGTTTGTACGCACAGTACTATCCAGGTAACGTAACAGCTGGTGACATCACAGCTATTGTTTCAGATGACCCAGATATCGTTATCAAATGTGCAGTTACTGCAGCAGCTGGTTCTACTACTATTGCTTCAGGTTCTTCACTTTTAGTTGGTCAAAACATGGCTGGTAATACACTTACCGGTTCAGCAGCAAACGGTGACGGCGCTGGTGCAGTTGTAGCAGCAGCTACAAACACATCTGGTGGTGGCTTCCGCGTATTAGGTTTAGTACCTGATACACAAGTCGATACCGCTGGTACATACGTTTCTGGTACAGGTACAACTTCATTGGTTGTTTCTGGTCTTCCAGTTGGCACAGTTTTGCCAATCGGTACAGACGTATTTAACATTGTTAATGGTCAATTGCAATTTACAGGTTCTGTCCTGACAGCTGCATCAACTGTAACAACGACAGGTAGTACAACTCTAACAGTAACCGCTTCAACAGCAACAGTTTCTGGCAACGTTGTATTAGTTCAATCACCTGAGGTTCTAGTAAAATGGAACTTTGGTGCTCACCGTTATTACGTAGCTTAAGGAGTAATATAATATGGCTATTTCACGCGCACAATTATTAAAAGAGTTATTACCGGGTCTAAACGCTTTGTTTGGTCTTGAATATGCTCGCTATGGTCAAGAACACACTGAAATCTACGAAACAGAGACTTCAGAGCGTTCTTTCGAAGAAGAAACAAAATTGTCTGGCTTCTCAGCTGCACCTGTTAAAAACGAGGGTTCTGCCATCGCTTATGACAATGCTCAAGAAGCTTGGACTGCTCGATACAACCACGAGACAATCGCTTTGGGCTTCAGCTTAACTGAAGAAGCTATCGAAGATAACTTGTATGATTCATTATCTGCACGTTATACCAAAGGTTTGGCTCGCGCTATGGCTTACACTAAACAAGTTAAAGCTGCAGCTGTATTGAACAACGGTTTCTCAAACGCTTATGTAGGCGGCGATGGTTCACCATTGTTCTCTGCTAGCCATACCCTTGTTTCAGGCGGCACCAACAGCAACATCCCATCAACCCCAGCAGACTTGAACGAGACTTCTCTAGAAGCAGCCGTAATTCAAATCGCAGCTTGGACTGATGAGCGTGGCCTGTTGATTGCAGCTAAACCGAAGAAATTGGTTGTTCCACCAGCATTGCAATTCGTTGCAACTCGCTTGTTGGAAACTGAACTTCGTGTTGGTACTACAGACAATGACATCAACGCTATCAAGAATAATGGTTCTATTGCAGAAGGTTACACAATCAACCACTTCTTGACTGACACAAATGCATGGTTCTTAACTACTGACGTGCCAAACGGTATGAAACACTTTGTTCGTACTCCGTTGCAAAACTCAATGGATGGTGACTTCGATACAGGTAACGTTCGCTACAAATCACGTGAGCGTTATTCATTCGGTTGGTCTGACCCATTAGGTATGTACGGTTCAGCTGGCGCTTAATAACCGCTAGGTAAGATAAGAGGCTCACTTCGGTGGGCCTTTTTTAATGGTTTTCCGTATTGTGATATGTACAAAAAAGAGCAGAATGTAAACACGTACACACTAACGTGTACACTCAATCAACAGGAGAATCACCATGTGGACAACACCAGCAGCTACAGAAATGCGTTTTGGCTTTGAAGTTACTATGTACGTAATGAATAAATAAGCAAAAAGTGATATATTGACAAGTGGCGGTTAAGCCGACACTAGAGGATGTAGTAAGTAACGAGTTTTTCGGCTTTCTGCGTTACATGTAACAACTACCAAATCTACGCCTACCTTTCTGTAATTTGACCTTCTTTTAATTTACGTTCTTCGTGATGGTGTTTGCGGTGACAATTAGCGCATAGCACTATGCATTTGGCTTCTATTTCTTCGCGGGCTTGTTTGTATGAGCCATTCTGAGCTAACTCACTAATTTTTCTATTGGCGGGGTCTGGCACTACGTGATGAAAATCTAGCGCGGCCGGATGACTCTCTCCGCAGTTGGCGCATTCTAATGTAGCTTTATATGCTTCCCACTGGGCGCGTTTCTTTATTTTACCTAATCTAACTCGTTCAATCTGTGCGGGCCTGTTACCGTCGTAGTGTTTCTTTGAGTATAATTTTGCTTTTGCCTTGCGAACTTCCGGGTCTTTATAGGGCATAAATACTCCATTAACCAGTTGACACCTAAACAATATCATAGTATAAAGTCTGTATCAACCGGGAATATTAAACCGGCTCATTAGACTGTCCCGGCAGGCGCATACAAGACTATTGAGCTTTACTTTGTATGGAGAAATTCAAATGGCATTTGCATCTCATTTAGGCCCATGGTTATTGGGTACAGTTAAAAACACAACAGGTACAACCGCAGGTACAATCCGCAATATGGGCGCTACTACAGTTGCTCAAATCAAAGCAGTTGCATACAATGATGGTACAGGCGTTCAAGCGTTTGCATTACCAGCAGGCGCAATCATCACTGGCGCACAATTCATTACCACAACTACATTTACCGCAGCTTCAACTATTGTTGTTAAAGTTGGTGGCACAGCAATTAACTCTGCTACAACAATTACTACTGGCGGTTCATACACAATCAGCACAACAAACTCACAAGCAGTAGGTCGCTTACTAGTAAATGGTACATCTGATGTATTAGTTACTTATGACTTATCTGTAGGTGTTTCATCTGCTGGTAACGGTACATTGGTTCTTGAATACATCGTCTTATCTACAGACGGCACTTCTAACCCAGCATCTGCTTAATTAATCTAGGGGCTTCGGCCCCGCTTTAAAATCTAAGCAGATTAATTATGGCTATGCAATATGATGTAAAAAGTGCGCATACTGGCGGCACTCAAACAAACCTGGCCCTTATTTCAGGTCGAGTACGTATTAAATCTGTAGTTGTTACAGGCGGTGCTGGTGCTGGTATGGCTAGGTTTTTAGACGCTTCAGGTGGTAATGTATTACTAGAACTTGATACTGGTACAAACTCTAATATGACTAACGTACTACTGCCAGGCGAAGGTATTCTATTCCCTAATGGTGTTTGGTATACCTCTGTTTCAGTTGCACCTACAGGCATTACAGTAATTTACGGGTAATAACATGACTGGACCCATTAAACACTTTTTTGATAGTATCAGTGACCATACCAAGCATGTCATTGACTGGACTTCGATTGGAATCGCCTTGGGTTCACTTATACAAGTATTACCATCTATTGCGGCGGCCTTATCGATTGTCTGGTCCTTGATTCGTATCTATGAAACTAAGACCGTGCAAGGGTGGCTCAAAGCTTGGAAAAAACCAAATGCCTAGTAAATCTAAACCTCAAGCAAAACTAATGGCTGCGGCAGCGCATAACCCTAAATTCGCTAAGAAGGTGGGGATTCCTACTAAAGTAGCAAAAGAGTTTAACGAAGCTGACAAAGGTAAAACCTTTAAAAAAGGCGGTGTATCATTAGCCGTCGGTCGCGGTGAGAAATTAGCTACCGATAAAGGTGCTGGACTTACTGCTAAAGGACGTGCAAAATACAATGCAGCAACAGGGTCTAACTTAAAAGCTCCACAGCCTGAAGGCGGCCCTCGTAAGAAATCATTCTGCGCGCGTATGTCAGGTATGCCGGGTCCAATGAAAGATGAGAACGGTAAACCAACTCGTAAAGCAGCATCATTAAAAAGGTGGAAATGTTAATGAAACACGAAGATAAAAAAGAAGATATGAAAATGGACATGGCGCAAGACAAAGCCATGCTCAAAAAAGCCTTTGCTCAACATGACGCTCAAGAGCACAAAGGTGGTAAAGGCACTACGTTAAAATTAGCTAAAGGCGGTTCAGCTTCAGCTCGTGCTGACGGCTGTGCTACTAAAGGTAAAACAAAAGGCACGTTCATCGCCATGTGCGGTGGTGGCATGTATAAAAAGGGTAAATAATTATGGCTGAAGATTGGAAAGAAGCAAACCTAAAGCGCATTAGAGATTACGATGCGGTACAAAAAGCTAAGAAAACTGTAGCTGAGTATGACCCTAAAGAGCCTAATAAGCCTCAATGGAAAAAAGATAACGAAGCGCGAATCAAAGCATATGACGCTAAACAAGCTAAGGCCAAAGCAGCGGAATACAAAATGCCTAAGTCAACTACACCTGACATGGATACATCCAAAGGCTCATATGGTTCAGCTAGTGGCGAATCAGGCCCTAGTATGGGTCGTGTAATAAAAGCAGAAAAAGCTGAAGCCGCACCAGTCGAAGAAAGAAGTACTGAAGTAGCAGTAGAAGAAAAACGCGCTCCTAAAGAAGAATCAAGATTTAGTTCTAGTAATCCTTTAGGTATGAAAAAAGGCGGTTCAGTTTCATCAGCGTCACGTCGTGCTGATGGCTGCTGTATTCGCGGAAAAACGAGGGCATAATTATGGCAGATAAAGAAGAAAAAAGTTTATTAACAAAAGCTAAAGAGTATATTCTTGGTACGCCAGAGCAAAATGCAAAAGCTGCTGCTGAGATGAAAGAACAGGACAAGAAAAAACCTGATAGTACACAAGCTAAACTAAATAAAATGACTAACTACGGTGGCTACGCTAAAGGCGGTTCCGTATCTGCTCGTGCTGATGGCTGTGCTCAACGTGGTAAAACACGCGGTAAAATGGTGTAACATGAGAGCGTCGCGCGGTATGGGGGCAGTAGCCCCTTCTAAAATGCCAAAGAAAAAGATTATCAAACGTAAAGATAATCCTGAAGATGTAGAGATGTTTAAAAAGGGTGGTAAAGTAAACTTCCCTGGGTTATACGAAAACATTCACGCTAAAAAGAAACGTATTGCAGCAGGGTCTGGTGAAAAGATGCGTAAACCTGGAAGTTCAGGGGCGCCTACTTCCGATGCGTTTAAAAAGTCGGCGTTAACGGCTAAAAAATAGAGGAAAATGATGGGTCTCTATAGCATTGGGCTAATTTGTGGCTTTACTATAGGGATTCAATATGAGCTTATAGAGGATGATAATTATATTATTCTTAGCCTAGGCATCATAGAAATAGTTTTTGAATGGAATAATTAATGGCAACTACGGGTACCACAGCGTTTAACCTAGACCTTAATGACCTTGTAGAAGAGGCCTTTGAGAGGTGCGGTCACGAGCTAAGAACAGGCTATGACTTACGCACTGCGCGACGTAGCTTAAACTTGCTTACTATTGAGTGGTCTAATCGTGGTATAAATCTTTGGACAATTGAACAAGGCGCGATTGTAATGTCTACTGGACAGGCGGTATATCCTCTTCCTGCTAACACGATTGACTTACTAGACCAAGTAGTCCGCCAAAACAACGGCACTACAAACCAGATTGATATCAACATTAACCGTATCTCTGAGTCTACATACTCTACAATCCCTAACAAGTTAACACAGGGTAGACCGATACAAGTATGGATTAACCGTCAGTCAGGCGCATCGAACCCTACAACAGTGGTTCTAACTGCCGATATATCGTCTACAGATACAACAATTACAGTAAGCTCTACAGCTAACCTAGCCTCATCAGGGTTTATACAAATTGACAACGAGATTATTAGTTACCCTAATGTAAGTGGTAACCAGCTTATCAACTGTGCCAGAGGGCAGAACAATACAACTGCAACCGCTCATCTAACAGGAGCTTCGCTAACTGTATTAAACCTTCCGTCAATTAATGTATGGCCGACACCTAACGCGCCGGATTCACAGTATACCTTTGTCTATTGGCGGTTACGTCGTATTCAAGATGCTGGTGATGGTGTTAATACAGAAGATATCCCATTCCGGTTCTTAAACTGCATGGTTGCTGGCTTAGCATATTACTTATCAATAAAACTTCCTAATGTACCCTTAGAGCGTATAACAGGGCTTAAAGCAGACTATGAACAACAGTTCCAATTAGCGGCGGACGAAGATAGAGAAAAGGCATCAATACGGTTTGTCCCACGTAATATGTCGTACACGAGGTAATCATGCCTACTAAGTACGCTAGTGGTAAACACAGTATTGCAGAGTGCGACCGTTGTGGTCAGCGCTATAAATTGACAGAGCTTAAAAAGCTAACAATTAAAACAAAGCAAGTAAGCATTAAGGTATGCCCCGAGTGTTGGGACCCTGACCAGCCACAGTTACAACTAGGTATGTACCCAGTTAATGACCCACAAGCTGTTAGAGAACCCCGCCCAGATACTAGCTATGCGGTATCAGGTATAGGACCAGATGGTAATCCAGAAGGTGGTAGTAGAGTAATCCAATGGGGATGGGCACCTGTAGGTGGAGCAAGCGGGTTTGATGCGGTACTTACCCCTAATGACTTGATTGCTAATGTAAATGTAGGTACAGTAACGGTAACAACAACTTAGGAGATTTAACATGGCTTATAAATCAGGCGCCGATGGCGTAACAAAATCAGGTAAAACAAAAGGCAAGAATCTAGGTGATTCAGGTCCTAATGTAGCAGTTCAATCAGGTAAAGGCGGTAAAGGCGCTTCTACTGTAACAGGCGAACAAATGCGTAAAGTTGGTCGTAACTTAGCTCGCGCTAATAACCAATCAAAAGGTAAATAATCATGGGCAAATCAGCAGATAATATGGTGGGGTTTAACTATCCTACTGGCGGTAGTGATAGCGATATTGGTGTATACAAACAGCCACAGCCAAATACAGACAACCAACCAGAAAGCATTATATCTAAACCAGGTAATGGTATTAGTGAATTAGACATTTCTGTAGGTAACACAAGCAAAGGTAATGTTAAAGGTATTAATCCATACGGTACAGGTGAAATGCGTGGTTATGGCGCTGCAACTAAAGGCCGTAAGATTAGCGGAAAAATGGGCTAATGAACTACATAGAGCTTAGTCAAGCAATCCAATCCTACGCGGAAAATACGGAATCTCTATTTGTAGAGAATATCCCCACGTTTGTAATGGAAGCGGAAAAACGTATATTTAACACTGTGCAACTGCCATCACTACGTAAAAATGTGACCGGTACAATGACTAGTGGTAATAAATACGTATCGCTTCCTGATGATTGGCTAGCTAACTATTCTCTTGCAGTTATAGACACAGACGGTACATATAGCTATCTTTTAAATAAAGACGTTAACTTCATCCGTGAATCATACCCATCCGCTACATCAACTGGCCTACCTAGGTACTACTCTATATTTGGGTCTCAATATACCAATGCTAATGAGTTATCGTTAATACTTGGACCTACTCCAGATACTTATTATGGTATGGAGCTGCACTACTTTTATTATCCAGTATCAATAGTTCAAAGCGTTATAACATCATTAGGTACAGTTACAGGTGGTTCAGCGTATACTAACGGTACTTACTTTAATGTCCCACTAACAGGCGGGTCAGGTACTTCTGCATATGCTACAATCACAGTATCAGGTGGGGTAGTTACTAGTGTTTCATTAGTTTCTGGCGGCTCTCTTTATGTTGTTGGAGATGTTTTATCTACGGCCAATACTAATATTGGTGGCTCTGGTTCAGGGTTTTCAATCCAAGTAGCTAGCGTAGACAACACTACTGGGACTAGTTGGCTTGGTGATAATTATGACCCTGTGCTATTTTACGGGGCTATGCGGGAAGCAGTTATTTTTATGAAGGGTGAACAAGATATGGTCACTTATTATGAGAAGATGTTTCAAGACGCATTAGGCCAATTGAAACGTTTAGGCGATGGATTAGAACGTGGCGATGCTTACCGTGATGGTCAGACTAAATTGAAAGTAACTACATAATGGCAATCGTTCAGACGCAGTGTACAGTTTTTCAACTTAATTTATTGAAGGCATTAGAGAACTTCAATGTAGGTACTCCTTACACATATAAGATAGCTTTATATACCGCCAATGCAAATTTAGGGGCCGGAACGCTTGTATATACTACATCTGACGAGATTACAGGTACAGGGTATACATCAGGGGGAAAGGTATTATCTCCAACTATCCCTGCAGCCAGTGATTCTACGGCATACGTGTCCTTTGCTAATGTAACATGGGACCCAGCTAATTTTACATGTAGAGGTGCTTTAATATACAATAGCACTACTGGAGCCGCAGTTGCGGTACTTAATTTTGGGGCGGATAAAACTGCAACAAATAGCTTCACAATTACATTTCCAACGGCGAACTCATCTAACGCCATTATTAGAATTTCTTAGGAGTATATTATGCATAAAGAAGTAGCAGGTTTTGGCGATATTAGTAACGCCGCTTTAGTTAAAACAGCTGATTTTAACGAGACAGTTGGTATGGAAGGCCATTTCGTAGCTAAATGCTATGATAAAGATGGCAATCTAAAATGGGAAGAAGAAATTAATAACTTAGTTATGGCTGTAGGTAAGCAACTAATGTTAGATACACTTCTTGCAGGTAGCGCATACACAGCAACTGTAGTAATGGGTTTAGTATCAGGTGCTACATCACCTACTTACGCTGCAGCAGATACACAAGCATCACATGCTGGCTGGTTAGAATCAGGTTTAGCAAATGCTCCTGCATATTCTGGTAACCGTAAAACCCCAGCATTTAGCTCTGCTACATCATCAGGTACTACACCTACCAATGTAACAACTAAGACAACAAGCGCAGTGGTAACATTTACATTTACATCAGGCGGTACAGTAGCAGGTTGTTTCATTAATATTAATGGTTCTTCAACAATTGATAACACTACAGGCACATTGTACTCAGCTGGTTCATTTACTGGCGGCTTTAAAACCGTTGCAGCAACAGACCAATTAAATGTAACATACTCTACAACAGCAACATCTTAATCTGCTACGAGGTAGATTATGGCAACTTGTGCGGTAGTTGATGCTACAAACGTTGTAGTCAATATAATTATAGCTGAAGTAACGGACCCCCCACCAGAAGGATGTATTTTGGTGGAAGTCCCGCTTTGCAATATTGGGTATACTTGGGATGGCACTAAATTTAATCCTCCAGTAGTGGGGGAATAATGGCTATTTCTTTTGTCGCCGCTGGTGCAGTCGCTACAGGGGCTAACCCTACCGTTGCAGTGCCAGCTGGTACCGCTGCCGCTGATTTACTATTATTAGTAACGACAGGCTCCGCAGCCCCCACAGCCCCAACAGGATGGACATTAGTATCAGCTCAAGGCGCAGGGCAGTTCATTACTGTATATCGTAAGTATGCTACTGGCTCAGAAGCTTCATTAGCTGTAACTCAAGCTGGCGCTTCAACTAAAGCCGTAATGCTTGCTTATCGTGGAGCTGGCGCATACCAAATAGTACCAACATACGCAACAGGTTCAAGCACCACTGCAACTACTCCAACGTTAACAACTACATATACTAATGATTATGTTCTTAGTATTATTGCTAGAACTACAGGGGTATCTACCCTATCAACTCCTGCCAGCACAACAAGTCGTGTAAATTCATCGTCTACTGCTACATTTAACGGGTTTTCAATTTCAGATGAGTTGCAAGCCGCCGCTGGTGTATCTACAGCAAGAGCATCTACATTAAGCCTTACTGGTGCTTGGTCAGCAGTCGGAATTGCCTTTATTGAATCCCGTACAGTTTATTGGGTGGGTGGTGCAGGTACTTGGAATAATAGCACTACAACAAACTGGGCAGATACTTCTGGTGGCGCAGGCGGTAAAGTAGCTCCTTCACCGTGGGATAATGTTGTTATTGATACATCTTCAGGTACTGGCGCTACAACATGTACTGCCTCATCTGCAACATGTCAAAACTTAACGAGTACAGCTTCGCAGGCTAAATCCATAGCAGGGACTATTTCATTTCTTTTTGGTAGTCTATCACTACCAACTGGTGGTTCATCAACATATACAGCTGCCACTACTTTTACAGCTACTACAACAGGGCTAACAATCACTACTGGCGGCAAATCTATGCCCGCCGTTACATTTAACGGTATTGGTGGTGGTTGGACTTTATCAGATGCTTTTACCACCACTGGGGTAATGACGTTTACGAACGGT
>JAUKPS010103041.1:0-26458 GCA_032273165.1 Chlorellidium tetrabotrys | reverse complement strand
GCAACCGAGGCCGTTAAGTGAGGTGAACATTTCCATTAGATAAACATTTTAAATTTTTTCAACTTATCTTCTATGCCTGGCTTTTTGCTTTTTTCGGCCAGTATGTCTAGCGCTTCTGTGCTAAGTTTAGCCAGCGCGTTTAGTTGCTGTGCTTTGCTTGCGGGCACTTCTAGTTTAACCGTTTGTTCCTGTTGCTGTGGTGCCATAGTTCAATAGGTTTTTAACGTAGCGCATTTTTATTTTTGCTTCTTCGGGTTGCAGTCCGGCCATGCTGTTTACAAGGGCATAAAATGCTTCCTGTATTTCGGCAGGCTGTGCGATGTACCAATTGCTAATTTGTGTAAGTGATTCAGATGTGCCACCGCTAACGCCTTCTATTTGTGCCACGGCACCAGGGGCAGCGCCCATTGGTATGCTGTCTACAAACCGTTCGGCAAGTTTGCCCAGGGCAGGGCCTAAGTGTTGGCCAAGCGGAGAATCTAAAATACCTTCGAGCGCACCAGGTTTTTTGTGTTCGCTTTCAATGGCTGCAATGCGCTGATCGTTTTCCATTTTGGTAAGCTGATCGCGTAGTGTTTTGTTTTCTTCTTTTGCTTTTTTGCGCGCCTGGCGTTCTTCTTTGTAGTCGTTCTCCCACCGTGTAGCTTCTTTCTTTAGTTGCTCGATAATGAATTGCGCATGTACCGGTAGTTGGTTAAGCATGGCGCTTTCAACGGCTATGGGTTTGCGTGTAGGTTCGGTATCTTTTTCTTTTGGTGCTGCTGGTGCTATTTGCCCAAGCCTGCGTTGTATGCTTGCTTTTGCGCGGCACTTGTTAGAGCAAAAACTTTTACCAATGCGAGGTTCAAATTCGTTGGTGCAGGATGGTAGGGAACATTTGGTGAGTGTCATGGGTAAGGTTTTAAAATTCATCCAATATTCTATCAGCAAGAATTATGTGCATGGCTGTTGTTAAGTGAATTAAATTAGTTGGGTTTATATCAGAAGTTTCTTTTAGCACATAATAGGAAGCTGCTGCATTATCAATTTTTGCCTGGCGTACTACATCATTAAATGGGTTGGTAGTTGAAATATTACATACAATAACATCTGCTGTAAACGATAGATCTGTTTCAATTGCGGTAATAAATGCTTGCTCGTTTGCTTCGTAGGCATTGGCATCTGTTTCGTAATATGAATCGGTTTCGCCCTGGTACCATATTCCTTTTTTATGAGTAAATGTTATTCCTTCCAGCGCTTCAATTGCATCGGCAACGGTATTAACACAATTCAAATAAATAGTTCCGGCATCGGCTTCCCACGATCCGCTTAATGAGGAACCGCCAATACCCATATTGACAAAGTAAAAATTGTCATCGGGGTAAAGTTCATGCAGGTAATAGGCAAGCGGCACCATGTAGCCTACTTTTGTGGATGGTGCTGCATTGTTAGCATTTACACCGGCCTCTAATTGTTGCCACTCGCCACCATACCAGATATTAGCATAGGTGATAGGCACACGCATTTCACCTGGCAGGTCGCTTTCGTTACCCCTGCCGTCTGCATTAGACTGGCCCATGTTTACAATCAGCCAGTTATCGCCCGATCCGGTTGGTGGTAATTCCGGTGGCGTTATTGTGTTTGTTTCAGCAATCCAATTCTGAATAATAGTTGTAGCGGTTGCAACTACATCTTGCATCCCTGAACCTGCCGCAACTAACCCAATATCTCTTATGTTGTCAAAACTTGCTGCTGTGCCGTTATTGTTTACACCACACGCATAAATGCTTTTATTTGTTAAAGAACCTGAAGCACTTGCATTATTTGAAATTTCAGAACCGTCTTTGTAAAGCCTGTTAGTGGTTGAGCTTTCGCGTGATGTAACATAAAGGCCGTTTGATGATGTGTTTGATACCGTTGTTCCTGTGGCTGTATTTCTGTTAATAGCATAAGTAGCTAAATTAGAATTATTCTGTGGCTGAAAATTATTATTACCATCATCTACATCGCCTGCGGTACCTCTTGCGCCAACCGACCAAACGCCATTTGCTTTTGCGTTGTTTGAAATATAAACCCAAAGGGAGGCATCGTTTAGTGTGTACTTTACTCCATCGGTTGATGGAATATAATTTAAGTCAATGTACGATGTGCCGTTTGACCGATACCCATCATAGTATGTTTTAACAATGGTTCCAGACGTAGTGGCCGACCTGGTTGTGGGGTTTCTAAAATCTATTAAGGAAAATTCAGTAGATACATTATTGAAGAACGGATAGAAAAAATCATATTCAGTCCAGGCGTTAGCGGTTACTAATTCTTGAATATAGTAGTTATCAATAACCCGCTGTTCTGCTGATGGTATTGCAATACCGTTATCAATTGCATGTTCCAATACATCTGCATAGGCAGAAATGTAAGAAATGTTTAACGTTAGTATTCCGGTTGACTCGTTTGAACTTATTACTTTACCGGTGTTAGAAACAATCGAAGCAAATGCGCTTGGTTTTATTTCTATTTTTTCAACGCCTGATGTTTCGCCTGTAATGGTTAGGTTTATTCTTATGTCGGCTTCACCACCAACCAGGGGAGTACCATCAATTTTTGTCAGTGAAGAAATATCGGCATCGGTAGCGGTGCCACCATTTGCATTAAATGTTATTTGAAAATCGGAAGCTAAAACAGGGCCACCGGCTGAATGAAATACAGCATCATTTAAATTTAAATCAACAAAGCGATTAAAATCATCGAGGTCAGCGGCTGCAAAAGTTACATAGTTACCACCCTGATTAATACCAATAGTTGAAGTGTTGAACGTAGGGTATTGCGCATCAACACAAGAAGTTGCGCCTAAAATTAAACTAAGTAATAATGAAAGTATTTTTCTCATAATACCTGGTATGTAAAACTAAAAGTCAGAGTGTGGTTCGTTGTATCGGTGCATACATATTGAAGCGTTACCCGATTATTTGTTGCATCGCTAAAAATTGCTGCTGCGGAATCTGCCACACCGCTTGCCGCTGCGGTGCCACCTGCCTGGTAAGCAGTTGTAAAATCGCTTGAAATGGGAAGTGAAATTCCGAGGGTAGTAAGTACTGCCGCAGCCGGATCAATATCTAATTGTCCTGAAACAGTAACCATATTACCTACTCTAAAATATGAGCATTGCCTTGGTGTGGATGCTGATACATTAGTGGTATTGGTAAATGTTGGCGTATAGGTTTGTGTGGTGTTGTCTGCGCCTGTGCCACCTCTTGCAACGGCCAGTGTGCCCGTCCATCCAAGTGTTAATGATGTTGCCTGTAATAGTGATTGTGTTGGAGAACCTCCAAGTGTTAGTGTTACGTTTGTATCGTCATTTTTTGTTAGTGCCGCGGGTTCAATGGGTGCTGTGCCGTTCCACAAGTACCATTCATTTGTACCTATTTTTTTTATAACCATTGGTGAATATTGGCCAGGAGAAACATACGTTCCGCTTGAACTTCTTATTGTAACACTATCGGCACCCACAACCGATGTTAAAAATGAGCCGTATTGAACAATGGTTATATATGTATTAATGGGAAATGCTACGGAAAAATTGGTAGGAATAGTTACACTATCGGGATCAGCCGTATTCATTTCAAT
Source organism: Chlorellidium tetrabotrys (assembly GCA_032273165.1). Taxonomy (NCBI): domain Eukaryota; class Xanthophyceae; order Mischococcales; family Botryochloridaceae; genus Chlorellidium; species Chlorellidium tetrabotrys. The sequence continues at coordinate 22,855 of JAUKPS010103041.1, read as the reverse complement.
TAATTTTCCTACGTCTGATAAAACGAGTGTATAATTATCGGTCTGCTCATTTGTGGCAGGGTAAATATCTACTTTAGCATCAAGCGCGGTTTGTAAATCGGTTTGATCAGAAAGCGTTCCTGTAATAGTTCCCCACGTTCCACCACCACCACTACCAGAACCCACATCTACAACCGCACCATTAACAATTGCTCTAAACTTATCAGAAGCAAAATCATACCACATGCGCCCGTCTTTGGTATTACCTGAAGGCACGGTATCGCTTGCGGTTGTTACTGCAAAAAAACGTAGCTGCCTGGTGTTGGTGTTGGTTTGCGCGAAGGCACCAAACGAGGCGATTAAAAGAAAATATATAAGATACTTTTTCATTGCTCTTTTGGTTTTTCTTCAGTTGAAATTTTTGAACCGGTACGGATGGCAAGTGCCCAATCGAAAATGTAACGGCCCGTTAATTGATAGGCCATAATACCAGCCACTATGTATAGGGCTATATCCCAATCCTTAAAAAAAAGTACGTAAAATAAGGATGGTGGAAAGCACCACACGGATATAAAGGTTACAAGCTCTCCACCTTCAAAAAGTTTATTTAATCCTTCAAGCCCTGCGGTAATTCGTTCGCGGTATTTGTACATAACGAGCCACACTACTAATGTGCAAAGTGTCCACATTAAAAGGCTATCAATCCTTTCGGGCGTTTGTGCCAGGTGTTTAAAGTAGCTGGTTATTACGTCAATCATACAAACAATCCGGTTATGGTTAAATTCCAGGTGGTTCCGTCATACTTTCCGTGGGCTTCATATTCTCCCTCATCTGCTGGTGTCCATACTTTTGTAGCATCATCCCAAAGCGGATCAGCCATTTGAAAATCGGCTGGCATAGTTTGCGCATGTAGGCCACCAGAAATGGTAAAGCGAAAACGAAATTCAAATGCTTTGTTAGCGTTAGCAAGTGCCCATGTTTTAGGTGCAGCAATGCTTGCGCTTGGTGTAAATTCACGTAGCTGGCGATTTATTAAGTCGAGCGTAATGTTTCCGCTGGTGCTTATCTGTGCCCTGTTCCACGGTTTGCTTACAATGCCTATTGCTGCGCTCATAAATTAACACCGGTTATTTCCTCTACTATTTTCTACTTCGGTTTCAAGAATCACATACCCACGGTTGTCTACATTAGAAGTTTCGTAAACAAAACTTAACGTGTTACCATCGTAGTCTGATCCATCGTCTTTACTAAGCGCAATAAATTCGCCTGGCTCAACAATTACTTTGCTGTTGGCATCTTCATTAAAGCCTACCCATAAGTTTTCGGGGCTGCTGTTATTATTGCGGATAACAATTGTTTTTACCCTTCCAAGAATTACAATTTTGTTGGTTTGTAAATCGTTGGTAGTTGTGGTGTTTCTGATTTGCGCAGACCAAATTTTATTTGAAGGCATTTTACAAGTCGTTTAAAAAACTTATCCCAATTCGGTTGAATGGGATAAGTCTTGTTTATCGGGGTAACTCTGTTAAATCACGTTCAAGAATAAGAACCAGCTCACCGGTTAAATCACTTGAAAGGTTTGCACCAGGTATGACGGTTACATAAGCCTTATCGCCCATGCCATAGCCAATACCACCACCATTTTTACCAAACGGGCGAAACTTGCCTTCAATGGCTACACCGCTATTGGCGTTCCAGTTGCTAATGTTCACGGGATCAACCCATGTGTAGCGATCGGTACGAAATCCCACACGGTAATTGGTGGAGAGTCCACCGGCTGTAATTTCATGATATGCAGCACCAATAATTTTATTAAAGGCGCGATCAAGCTCAATGTTTGCTTCGTTGTTTGTGCCTGATACAACACCGTTGGCAACCGTAATGGGAATGCGAACGTATCTGCGTTGCGTGGCTAAATCTTTATTGTCCATGTGTGAAAAATTAAAGTGTTAAAAAATTTTTTCAGTGTTTTAAGTAACCGGCCACCCTTTTGATGGCCGGTTCTCAAAATTTTCACGGACTGATTTAGTTATTGATACGTGCCTGCACTCCTTGCAATGCTACTTCCACCACATAAATTGTGTTTGTTGCGCTGGCTACTGCCTGGGCAAAGCTGATCCACAATTCAAGCTGTTTGTTTTCTTCCAATACTTTTGGAGTTTGAAGTTCGCCACCATCGAAATCACGGGCACCACCACCGGTTGGCGCTGCTGCTGATCCGAAGTCGATAATTGGAGTTTCGATAATGGTATTCTTGTTTTGAATAACCACGAGTTCACCGTTGCGCAATCCTGGATCCATTGAACCAAGCGCGGAGCTGTAACCGGCAATACTTTGCACGGTGTTAAATGTTACCACGTTGGCAGATGCGTAGCGTACAGTAATTTTATCTAAACAGAAGTTATAGTACTGACGTAGCAAACCACGGTCGAGGTTACTAACACCTACTTGTTTGGTTGTACTTTCGCTTACTATCTGCTGGCGACCACTTAAACCGGTAATGTTATACCTAATGTAATAGGTAATGGGATCGAACGTTAGCGCGCCCGATCTTAGGGCAGCTTCGGTTTGTCCTGGCGATTTGCGCTGAAGGTATTCAAACAATGCTTTTTGTGCGCGTGTAAACACGGGCATAGGCTGACCACTTGCAGGGTCGCGAGTGATGGCAGGGATTAACGCTGGCCCTGCTGCTAACATAGTAGAAGCGGGATCAAATACATCGGCTGTATTTGCAAACGTAACAACGCTTACAAAGAGGGCCGCTATCGAAAGAAAAATCAAAATCTTTTTCATGCTTAAAAAATTAAATGGTTAAAAAATTGTGTTTAAAAAATTCATTCTCTTTTGTGTGGCTTACATCCACATCATATTTCCTCCCGAAAGGCTGAATGCTTCCTGATCAGGGCCTTGTAAACTAAAGGCTTCGCTATCTGGCCCATTTAACTGGCTAGCAAAATAGTTGGGTGAATACTCACCGTAGTTTTGCACAATGCCAATACCACTAAGGGCAGGCAGTGATTTGTTTACGGTTTCAAGTACTCCGGTTTGTCCATCAGTAAATTTCTTTACCACATCAACAAACCCTGCCAGGCCAAGACCTAGCGCTGCATTTTTCACATACGCATTGTCGAATTTCTTATTCAACAAATACGCCAACACCATACCGATTAAACCAGGCAATGCTTTTTGCACTACTGGAATATTTTTTACAAAATCAGTAGGAATTTTTTTCATCACCATAGAACCAACCACAAGGCCACCGGCTGCGGAGCCAAATTTTGCCAGGTTCGATCCTGCTGTTTTTACGATTTCCATACTTAAATAATTAAATGTTAAACAAATTGAAATTTATAATTGAAGCGTTTTGAACTTCCGTTTTTGATTGGCCGCTTTCACTCCTGAAAGGCCCGCTGGTTTTTTAGCAGGGCCGCTAAGTGAGCTAAGAACAGCACCACCGAAAAGCAATGCGAACAACCAACCAAAACCACCGGCTTGTTTTGCTGCCGGTGCCGTGGCTTGTTGTGTAACTGCTGCTTTATCTTGTTTGAGTGCTGCGGCTTGTTCGGGTGTAATTACTGAAGGGATGGCAATTATGCCTTCGGATGTTTGCACGTTTACTTTGTCGCCATCATCGACAAAGGCAATATTTTCATCTAACAAAAATTCGCGTGTAGGCACCAGGTTTGCACTAAGCACCTGTTTGGTGGGCACGTAGTATGCAAGGTTTTTTAGGTTGTTATTAAACAGGCAGCGCAGCGGTGTGTGTTGCTCTGTTTCTCCTAAACCAGATAAGCGTTCGAGTGCCATAGGAATATCTTTTTTTGCTGTAAACTTCGGTTCTGTGTTGAATTGGTTTGTTACCGGATCGAGCGTGTAATAGCCACCACCAGGCTTGGGAACAATCACGTAAATGTGGCTCCACTCACTTGCTCCATTCTGTTTCATAATCCGAAACGAATGAGGAATTTTTTGATTCGTTAGCAACGAACTTAACAGCGTTGCAAAACAGTCGCAATCACCAGCACCTTCATAAATCAATCGGGCAGGTTCGCGCACTTGTTCTTTACCTGAAGCATCGCGCTTGTAGCGGATGTGCTTCAAAATAAAATTGGTGTCGTTCTTTACGGTTTCTTCCAGGCTTGTGCCTTTTAGTTTTGCGGCCAGCTTACTTGTTTGGCTAAGTGTTTCGCGCACGATTTTTTTAATCAGCGGTATGGTATCGCGCTCCACTTGTTCGTTGTGCTTAATGTGCTGCGTAGCGTTTGCAGGGCGTGGCACTAACGCCAGCACCCATGATGGCACTGGCGTTACTGCGCGGGCTTCTGCTGGAGTATATCCTAATCGGGCGCTATGGTGCTGCACGTTAAACACGAATTTCTTTTGTTAGTACCTGCGGTGGAAGGGTAACACGATTGACCGTTATAAGCACATTGGCTTTAAGGGTTATAGCACTGCTTTGAAAAACAGTTGAAAGGGTATCAAAAAAGTTTGTGGTGAGTTTGTTTAAATCGACCTGCGCAGTAAAGTCTTTGTAAGAGGTGCCAGGCGTTATGCTAATGTTGTTAATGGTAGCACCACCTACTTCAATGTATTGCTGTTTTTGTAACAGGCTTAACGCCACGGTTACGCTATCAATTACTTGTGTGAGTTGCGTTGCATTTTGTATTTGCAGGCGCAGCGGCACTGATAAAACATTACCGGAAATTTTTGGCAGCCCAAAGTCAACTATTTTGTAGCTGATCCCTTTTGCCAATTGCTTTGCATCGCTGGCTTTTTTGCCAATGTATAGCAGGCCACCAAAGGCAGCGGCCCAAAGGCCATATTTTACCAGGTTATTCAAACGAAAGGTGGGTTAGAGCCATTTTGCTTGCGGTGTTTCAGTACCCGAATGAAGCAAAACTATTTTGCACCCGCATTGCAGTAGTCGATTTTGACGCACTAAACCGCACATTTGCCGAAAATACGCTATATTTGAAGCGTTATAACTGGCACACTTTTACCATTATGAAACGAATACAAACGCGCAAAACCCTGGGGCAATTGTACGGAGTGGATAAAGAAACAATATCGCGCTGGCTGAAGCGCATGGGTATTAATCACCGTTGCGCTCTGCTGCCTATGGAGTTGGAATTATTCAAAAACAAGGTGGGCACACCGGAGCAATTGAAACAGTTAAGCAAAGATTTTGGATTGAGTTAATGGATGTTGTGCGTTGCGTAGTTACGCACAATGAATGAATGTTGCTGAAGTTGGGCGATTTTGAAAACTAAAACTTTATAAATTATGGATGATACTATTTTGAAATTCTTACTTGGCGAAGGGCCACTTGACGGAATTTGGTTTGGAGACACACACCCAACTGAACGAGGAATGTTTTGGTGGCGCAAACACCTTCGCCAATACCTCGAACTCGCCCAATTGCAGCAACATAATGTTGTGCGGGAAAGCCCCCCTGTCAAAGAAGAGATAGACCTTTATTTAAAAGGCCAACGTGATACAATAAAGCTGCTCTTTGATTACATACTGGGGCTTGACGAACCGTTAGTGGGCGGAGGGCAGGCGCAAAACGTGAGCGAGGGCTTACCTAAAAGAAAATCATTTAAGGAAAGACTTGCAGAAGAAATGGAGAAAGCAAAGATAGGACAACCACGCGGGTAGCTCCTGCGAGGAAGTTTTGCCTCGTGAGCGTCCCACTAATGGCGCACAATGAACAAATGTTGCTGCTGAAATGGCCTAACAGAACTTAATAAATAACTGATAACTAAACATTTTAAATTTTTTGCGCGATGGACAATTCAGAATTACAAAAAGAAAAAGACGCTTTTCAATCTATGGTTTCAAACTCTGCTTATGAGTATGCTAAAAAGTATTCAAGTGATAGAGAAACAATTGAAAAGGCATTTGAAACAGGGGCTTATTTCATGCAAGAAATTGTAAGAAAAAAAGACTCCGCTACCATAGTTAGGCTTTCAATGGAAAATAAAGACCTAAAGGAAAAAGGTAACGGCAAAATTCTTGCTGAAAAGATAGACCAATACGTTGAGCTTGTTTCAAAACTTGATGATAAAATTTCAGACTTGGAATTTCAGAAACAAGAACTGAATAAGCAACTCACACAAAAGGACATTGTTATTGATAAATACATTGGTAAGCTACACCAAATTCGCGCGGTGGCCGAAAAAATTTAAAATGTTTGTTCCAATGAACCGTATAAATGACTACACTCTTTCCGGCCATTTTTGCAGCAACATGTTGTTGTATGGCTGCGAAGCGTTGGCTTTTTGTGCGGTCGGGGGCAGCTTACGGTTGGCTGGCGCGCTGGCAAAGCCCGTGAGCGTGGAACGTGTGACAGCATCAGCAGCAGGGCTTTATTGTGCAAGCCAACTGGCATACAACAATTAAATATATGCACCGGTAGCCGTTGAAAACGGGTAATGGTGCATATATAAGGCCCCGCAGGGCAAAAAAATAAGGGCTTTAACGGCCCCTTTCTTTTTCTTTCATGTTTTCAACTTGCTCCAGTAGCTTCCATTGCGTGTTGTAATGATGCAACGTAGCTTCTGTTTCAGGGCTATCGTAAGCCGATTTCATAAGCAACTTAATGTGCTTCCATAAAATACGATCCTTAATTTGCCTGGGTGTGGTTAATCCGTAGCTGCGCTGTAATGCTTTAAATTGGGTGTTTAAATCTGCCATCTGTTTGAGGGGTTTGTAATGTGATGCTATACTAAACGAACAACCCGACAACTATTGTCTTGATTTTTAAAATCATGGTTTTTACCATCATTTTAGCGGTTTTTTAGGGGTATTAACTTTTTTGTAGCCAGACCTAAATATGAATGAAACGGTAAAAATGAAACGCTAGCGCATAACTTATTGAATATCAATATAATAAATATGCCTAGTGCGTTTCATTAGCGTTTCACTCGTTTTGTAACTTATTGAACATCATTATAGTTACAAAACGCTAGCGTTTCATCAAAGTGAAACGCTATCGTTTCATTCGAGTGAAACGCTGGCACCCTGATTGCAGTCTAATTTAGCGGTTTTTACAAAAAAGTGAAACGCTGGTGAAACGGTCATATACTTGTATATCAATGATTTAGGTATGTTTTTACCTGTTTTACCGTTTCACTCATTGTAATTTATAGGTGATGGCTTAAAACAGGCCAAAAAAGCACTCCCGTTTACAAACGGATAAGCGGTAAAAATAGGGGTAAATCATGTGGCTTTTATATACGCTCCATAGCCGTGTAGCAAACGGCTACGGTGCATATATTTAATTATTGTGCGCCATTGCCAGCCCTCGCGAAAAAAGGCTGCTGCTGATGCCTCGCACGGTTTAGTTCTTCGGTTTATAACACTGCTTCGTACATTCCCACATATCCGTAACATTCTCACAGGTACAATCCCCACCGCACACGCCTTTTGCCAACCCTTCTGCTGGCAACGGTTCGGTCGGGGTATTTGGTGTATCATTTCCTTTCAGCCATTCTAAATACTCCTCTACACGTTGGACAGATTCGCGTACTTTATCCCCTCCCCGCACAACAACAGGTTGCTGCAATTGGGCTTGTTTCATCAAGTAAAGCATGTCTAATATTTTGCCAGCTTCCCATGCTCTTCCTGCTTGAAATTCTGTTTCCGCTTTTTCAAAGTAAGTAAGGTCATGCTTTACCTTTTCTATAATTTCTTCAAGTTTCATATTAGACAGTTTAGTGTTTCAAATGCGCCCAACTTCAGCAACCAATGTCCATTGTATGCCATGAAACACGGCACACAATAGCGCCACAAATACATTCACCAAATGGCTGTAAGTCGGTAGCGGTGCAGGTGCATTTATTGTTTATCATTTTGCTACTGCATTAAATACTTTCGGGTATTCTCTAATCCACTTCTTTACCTGTCGCCACATTTTCAATTTGTCTTTATCGGTGCCGCTGCCGTAATATGCTTCTGCCATTTCGCGGGCATCTTTGCCCATCTTCATCATAGTGGCTGCTATCAATACTTCTGCTGGTGCCGTCATGCTGGTTTGTACTTTAAAATAAATTTGGCTGGCGCTGGTGTAAAAATATTCTGCAATACGAATAGCGCGGTGCATGGTGTCGCTGGTAATAACTTCTTCGCGCCTGAAGGCTGTAAAAAAATCATCGCCATATTTTGGCTCCAGTGCGCGATCAATCAAATGGAGGATGGCCGCAAAGCGCAGACTGTATTCTTTAATCTTTCCTAAAATGCCTGAATGAATATCGCGCTCGTCAATGTCGGTAATGGCATTAATGCTTTTTATTTTTGTTTTTGTCCAGGCACCATAAGCCTTGATAGCTTCACCGGATAAGCGCACGGTGCGCGGTCGGTCGGTTGCAGTATCAACGGGTAAATCTTTATACAACCGTGTTACTATTTCTTTGTGCCTGTTGCTCCATTCTTCGGGTATGTCAAATGATGGATCGGGTTCTGCAATTTTATCGCTATCTGGTAATGCAAACAACAATCGAAAAATAAAGCCTGTTGTATCACGATCCTTACCTAACATTCGTGGTAACACGCTGTATTGTGCGCCTCCAATGATGTTTACAAATGGCTTATGAATTACAAACTTTTGCTTACCTGATCGTATGCCTGAATAGTTGGTGCAATTCCAGCTGCTGATCCAAAATTGTTCATCGGTGCCTTCTTTTTTACTAAGCTGGTTCATACCGTTAATCCACTCCAATAATTCATCGCTCACTTTTACCACTCCTTTAGGATTATCGGGCAATACTGATTTTACAAGCGTGGGTATGTGGGCATCGCGGTACACCACGGTATCTAGTTTGCTGCGGTTAATTTGCTCCAGGGTGAGGCCGTGGGTTTTTTCTTCCCACTGGTGGTCAAACTCGCGCTGTATGTCGTTAAGCGGGCCGTATGCGTTATTGAGTGCAATAGTTTTACCGCTGCTGCTTATGCCTACCATTGCGGCCCACACGGGCAAATAAATTAAATCGCGACCGTTGGTAGTAACTGCGTAGCTGGTGCCAATAGCGGTGCTGTATGCGCTTAACAGACTAAGCCCTACAAACGAACGGGGTATGTCGTAGCTTTTGTTCAGGCAGTTTATAAAAGGCTTTAGGGCATCAGGAAAAACATCTAAGGGAAATATATTTACGGTTTGGTCGCGCTTTAAAAGTTCTTCCTTCATTTCGTCAATACTGAAGGCACTTAGGTTGCTACCGTTTTTCAATAATTTGTTAAAGCTGCCAACACTCATGCGGATAGGGTTAGAATTTGGTTCAGGGTTTCTTTTTTAATTGTGCCGGTGGCTATTATGGTTTTAATAATATCGGTAAGGTGGTTTACGGCCATTTGCGCCCGTGGATCATTTGGTATCTGGTTTAGTGTGGAAAGATTTTGAATAAGTGTTTCAATAGCCGAAACGTTTTTTACCTGCGCAATGCGTTTATCTATTTTCAGGTTAAAGTCTACCAGGGCAGCGGTTACGGATTCATCAAGCCGCTGCATGTAAATGGTAGATTTTTCGATCACGTTAAAAATATCGTTGTCCATGTCCAGCGCTTCATCCTGAATTTCGTACAGTGCCATACGCACGATTTCGGTACGGTTTTCCTGAAGCGTGGTAACAAGTGCTAAGAATGTTTCTCGGATGGATATTTCAAGCAACTGCGTGGCGTAAAAACGGAGGTTTGCACAACTGCTTACCCTGTTGCACAGTGAAACAATATATTCGCTGCTTTCGCGTAACTGCGAACTAACAGTAAGCATATCTATTGGACTGTTGGGGTAAAGGGTTTGCATTACTTTAAATATCTGCTGGTGATCGTGTGTAAAACCTTTGTCGTAATCGTAAGCGCTGAAGTTTACCGGCTGAAGTATATCCGCAATTTTTTGAAAACCATTTTCAAGCAGGCAGGCGCCTAAAATGGTTTGCTCTAACCATAACCGGTAGGGATTCATAATTAGTTTGCTAATTTGCGGTTTAATAATACTTCAATTGCTTCTTTTAATTCCTTCACACGTTTGGCTGCAAAGCGGTCGGCTGTGAGGGCAATTAGTTGCTCTTTCTGTAATCGCTTTTTGAGTATGCGCAAAGGGAAATTCATTTGTGTTTAGGTTCTTCCGGTAGTGGAAATACTAAATCAATTGCTTCAAAAAGTTTTTCTATTTTCTTGTCGAGGTTGATACACGCCTGGGCTGTTGCTTGCTCAATTGACTTTTCTTTTTGGCCTTTGTAAATACCACCGGCAACCATCGCTGCAAAAATTACTACCCTGGCGCTTGTCCATCGCTGGCAAGTAAGCAAGTATTCATATAACGCATCGCTGCCAAGTCCTTCGCGGAACATGTGAAGTAGTTGCACTTCAATTTGCTGAAGTGCAACACGTTCGGTTTCTGTCCATGTTTCAAGTATCATGGTTACTTGCGTTTAAAAACGTAAAGAGTATGATTGAAATATGGAAGATCGGCACCACCAGCTTTACGCGCTGCGGCTGTTAGGTCGGGCTGCAATTGAAAACCAAAGGCTTCAATGCGTGGCACCACGTAATCTGCATTGCGGCAATTGTTGTGGCCGTGGCCTCCCTGACCAATAACAGCCCATGAAAGTATAAGCCAGGTGTGGCAATGGCTTACAATGTTTTCTAGGGCTTGTTGTTCTTGCGCACCAGGTAACACATGTTCGAGTACTTCTAAACAAATTACACTGCCAGTTACTTCAACTTTTTCGGACTTACTATCAAACTGACTAAGTGCCGGAACCATTGGCTGTGTAATATCTTGCTCCCAAATGCTCATAGTTTTTGCAATGGCATCTATACCTTTTGTGCCTTCGTAACCCACTACATCAAAACCAATTTGTTCAAGTGCTGCTATGTAGTAGCCTACACCACAACCGAAATCGTACACGGTTTTATCGGCAGGTAAAAAGCCTATAAACCACTTTGCCAGTGCAGGGCTGTGCATGTGCAGTTTCTTTGCATCTTCTAAGCTCCAGATGGTAACGGGAATTGATTTTGCGTATTCGTCTACATTGTTTCCGCGAAGCGAACAATTATCAAACTGAAAGTTGCCTATGTGCTGCAATGTGATTTTGCGCGTACTCATTACTTTACCACCTGCCTGGCTTACGCTTCGGCTGAAATTCCAATCTTCACTTTCAAACATTGCCTGAAGCTGGCCCTGTGGGTTGGTGAAAATGCGATCTACATTATAAAAAAACAGGTCGTTATTCCATGGCCTATCAATGCGCAGCACCATTGCCCCGGTGTTAATAATAAGGCTGGCATGGTGTGCATATTCTGCGAGTGCTGGCACCTGTAATTCAGCGGGTAATTTGTTAATAAGGGCATCTACGGCACTATTGGTATCGAATGTTTCGGGGAAACTTGGGTGCAAACATTGGCGCAACGTGAGGCGCACGAACGGGTAACGGCCACTGTCGGGCACTTCAATGGCTGTGCTTACTACTCCGCTGGCATCTTTCAGCGGACTAATGGCGCTCAACATATCGGCATCGTGCTTTTCGGCTTCTTCAATAAGATCATCGAGCCAGAATTTTTGAGGTACAATGTCGCTGTGGCACATAGCAAACCATTTTAGGTTTGGATATTGCGCACGGTAGTTAAGGGCCATTGCGTACAGTTCGTTCATGTTCCATACCAGGGCGCTGCTCATGCGAATTACTACGCCTACTTTGTGTTTGCGGCTGGCACTGTTATACATGCGTTCGGCTGTACGGTAATCAATACGGCCATCGTGTGTGGGTGAGGTTAGAAGTACTTCCATGTTTAGGTGTTTAGGTGTTTGTTAATTGTTCGGGCCAGTTCGGCCATGTTAATTTTTGGATTCATGCGCAATACATGCGCCCACCGTTTTTCACTTGCGCCCAATTGTTCGCATAAGGTTTTGTTTACGGGTTTGTAGTCGGGGTAATTCTCCCACTTTGTGCCGTGGCCTATAAACATGATAGGAATGCTTTTAGCGCCTAGCTTTCGCAGTAACCACATGGGCCTTATGTGTGCATGTATAAGGCTGTGGTGCTGGTCGTACTTTAGTTTAATGTTGTCGATCACGATATTCATACCACTGCGTTAAGACTGTGCAAAAACTATTTCCACGGTTTTAATTTGTGAGGGCGCAATGAAGCTGAAGTAGTTTTTACTTCGTGTTCCTGGTTGCTCTACACCGTTTGTTAATGTGAATTGCACAAGGCCCTGAAATACGGCATGATCGGCAGGGGCGTTAATGGGCAACCGGTCGTGTGCCTGAATGCGCGGATCGCTCTGCGCGTTTTTAATAAAGTCGGCAAGGTCTTTTTCAATAAGGGTGCCATCTACCAGGGTAATAATCATTGTTCGTTTCATGTATTAATTGTTTTGGTTAAGTGATTTTGTTTGTTGCTCGGCATACTGGCGCTCGTACAGTTGCACATGCAGCTTTAAGTTTTCGATAAGTTTTTCGCAATGGGCACGGTCGTTATCGCTCAATTGCTTTGGTGTGGCAATGCTCATGGTGTGGGTGTAGTGATCAATCAAATATTTTAAACCGTTGTAGGTGTGCCCTACACGTATGCCATACATTTCAGCCGGTTCGGATAGATATATCTGCATTAGAATGATAGTTTGCGTTGGCTTGAAATTTTACGCTGTGGCACCAATAGCTTTGGTAAGCGATGGCCAAGTGATTCAATGATGTGCAATTGCTTTTGCACCTTCACGTAATCCCAGGTGGCTACATGTTGCAGTAGTTCGCGCTCTAAAAAATTGCGCACCTTTAAAATAAGTTGAACGCGCCTGGTCATAAGTAGCGTTTAAAGTTTTTGTACCGGTTATACTGAAATGACTGAAAAGCAATACCCGCAAAAAATAGAATTACCCACACGCAAAAAATGCAAAACAGTGTGAGGGCGCTAGCCCGTAAAATGTAAAACGCGAGTATTGCAATGCAGTCAATGAGAAAGGCACCTGCCATGACAAAAACAAACCGACTGCTAAAGGCGTATCGAATAAAATTCATGCTGCCAGTAGTTTATCGGTAATGGTGTAAACAGTGTCGTGAAAGGTGGGCGCTATGTCTTTATTAAAGCGCTTGTTTAATTCGCTGCGAAGTTGCAGCAGGTCGTTATCGTTTAAATTGCATTCGCGCAATTCAACGTTAAGGGGTAGCTGTGCAATTTTAAAACGTTGCTCTACTACGGTGCGCACAAGTTGGGGAGTTATCATGCTAGGTTTATTTTGTGGTTCAATGATTTGTGTCGTCAGTTTTAAAGACTTTCGTCAGTGGTTATGGCAAAAAAAATGTTTAAAAAAACAGCAGGTATATTGTGATACCCAAAACAATAACAGCCAGTACAACGGCAACAAAATTTTCGCGAGGTGAAAAGCTGGTAGCGCTCATAGTTTATCGGCTTTAGCGTTGGCGAGTTCAAACGATAAATCAAATTTTTGTTGAGCGCAGCGCTGGCAACATTTTTTGTTGTCGATCAGGTACGTAAAGCCCTGTGTGGGTTGGTTGCAGTGCGTACAAAATTCAACTGCTTCTTTATCGTTAAGCTGAAGCAGGCGCACGGCTAACAGATTTTCTTCTATGTCGCGCAGTAGTTCGGCTACCTGTTGGGCTGTTCGCCTGGTAAGCACAAGTTCGCGCTCGTTGTTATCGAAACTTAGGCGCAACTCTTGTGTAAATTCAATTTGCTGGTTTATGGTTGTCATATTAAACGAAGTTGATTGTTACGTGATGGTAGTGGTCGTGCCGGTGCAGCGGGATCGGTAAACTGTTTCAATTGCTTGTTAAGCCGTGCGCGTGTTTTGCGCAGTACTTTCAATTGCTCGGCACTGCAATACTGTTTGCGTTGCAGTTGTGCCTTTACGTTTGCCAGGGTAGTAAGCAGGCGGTGGGCGTTCATACTAAACCGGTTTTAATTTTTAGATTTTTCTGGCGTATTGATTTTGCTTTGATCTCGTGGTTAAGCAGATCGGCCACGGGGCAATCGAATACTTTAGCGTAGATGAAAAGCCGGTCGGATGGGATGGAAGAAGTAGAACCGTATTTAATTCTTCTATCAGAGTAAAAAGCATCACGGCTTATATCATATTCCTTTAAATGATCTTCCACCTCCTTAACAGTCATTTTCCGTGGGAGCATGTCTAATTGTTCCTCTAATGCATATTTGTATTTCGGCTTATGCTTGTGTTTTTTGAGAGCGATAATTTTTGCCATGTTTTATTGCGATTGTGTGGTAGCAAACATGGCAGGAATATTGCAAATATCCAATATGATATAGCTAAAATACGGAATAGAAATGGTTATTATAGCCTAAGTATTTGAATATCAATCATATAAATTTGCTATAAATTATTGCATTTATGGAGTGGGGAGAGGTAATAAGGCGCATCAGGCAGAACAAAGGGCTCACACAAGAAAACCTTGCGGATGATATGGGTGTGAACATCACTACAATTATTCGATGGGAAAAACAAGGCACATTAAAGGCATCACAGCTAGAAAAAATTGCCAAAGTTTTTAAAATGGATCCTTCAGAACTTTATGCCTATCATACCAATCCTTCGTTACTGGAAGAACCATTAAGCTATTATAAAGCGACAAAGCGTGTACCCATTACCGTTGAATTGGATGGAAGTACAAACACGTTAAACGAGTGGATTAATACACTAAGAAAGCTAAACGCTGCTTTGTAAAACTGTGCCAACCAAGTGTGCCACTCATGAGCAAAAAGGTTTATAAAAAGAAAGAAGTAACCGCGCTGGTGCTACAAAAATTGCATATTTCCAACGCTGCGGATGATTCGATTCCCGCCTTTGGTACTAAAAAAACAGGTAATTCAACTGGAATTACCCACTCTTTTAAGGACTTTTCAAAACTGTGCCAACAAACTGTGCCACAAAAGCCTTACAATAAAGCAAAGCTGGTTCACCATAATTACGATCTCACGAAGCGATGGTACGTTGAGTTTTGGGCATGGAATGATACCACTAAACAGAAAGAACGAGTACGATTATTTAAACCACTCAATTACAAAAAGCATAACGTAACGAAGCGGCTCGATCTGGCCGACCAAATGATACGCATTATTAATGGTCAACTTGCAGCCGGAAAAGTAAGGGGCAAAGATGCTATCAATACCATTGTAGCCGATCACCCAGGCAGGCTTACGTTACTCAATGCAATCACCTACGTTGCAAAGCAAAAAGAATTGAACGGGCACCGTAAAAACTATTACCGTACTTTCACCACACTGCATACCAATCTTACCAATTGGCTTGAATTTAAAAAGCATCCCGATTTTCCGTTGAAAGAGTTTGACCGCAGCGATGCAACCGAATTTTTTAAGTGGCTGCGTGATGAGAGCGAGGTATCAAATAAAACCATTAACAATACCATGCTCAATTTGCGCACTGCCTTTAACTACATAGAAAAGCAGGGCGATAAAGTTTTTAAAACCGATCCACTGGCCCACCTGCCGGTGTTGCCAGTGGTTACTAAAATGCACGCGGCTTATTCGGATGCACAAATAGAAAAGGTGTTTGCTCAAATTAAAGTGAGTGAAGCGAAGGCAGCAAAACACCGTAGGCCAGGCTATAAACAACTGCAATTATTTATCAGCTTTATTTACTACTTGCTGGCACGGCCAAACGAAATAATACAATTGCGTGTGGGCGACATACGGTTGAGTGATAACCGCGTGTTAATTAAAGGTGAAGTGAGTAAAACCAAAGTAGATTTCTATGTTGAAATTTCACCGAAGTTAAAAACCATCATACAAAAAAGTGGAGTGCTAAAGTACCCCGAAGAATGTTACATTTTTGGAAAAGAAGGAGTGCCAGGCACGGCAAAGGTTCACGCAAATTTCTTTTGGGATAAGCACAACCGTATTTTAAAACTCACGGGCCTGCTGGCGTTAAACCCTCACTTCTCACTTTACAGTTATAAGCATAGCGGTGTAGTGAGTTTGTATAAAGCCACCAAAGATATTAAGCTGGTGCAGCGGCAATGCAGGCACCAAACATTAGAACAAACCAACACCTACCTACGCGATCTTGGGTTGCTATCCGATTATGATCAGCTTACTAAATGGAAGGGTGCTGTGTAAAAAAGAAAGGGGCCGAAGCCCCCATTCTAAACCAAACCCCCATTGAAAGCTGCTGGTTAAGCAGCGGTTTTTTTAGGCTTTGCATCGCTCATTTTACTCCCCATGTAAGCCAATGCACTCACGCCAATTACGGCCAATACAATGCCACCTACATTGCCCATGCCTGCCTCTGCCGGTGTGTTTATGGCTTGGGTGTATTGAGGTGAATTAGGCTGAACAATATTACCTGCATCATCACGTATTTGTAATATTGCACCTTGTGCATCTTTCAAATACGTGTAAAGCCCTCTTTCTTCCTCAGTTACTCCAGCCGGTAAATCGCCTGCCGGTTGCACATTTGTTAGTGGTGGAAATGGTTTCTCCCCTTTGTATGTACCAGGAGGAAACATTGTTACCAAGTCCTTCACAATTTTTATAGGCGCTGCAAAAATATTTCCTTTGTTTTTCATCACAAACGGAAAGTTATCACTCCAATATGTACCAAGCCCAGGGTTATAGCGGTTAAGCCGTGCAGCAATGTAATCGTGCAGGCGTAAAAATTCTTTTGCATACGTTCTATCTGTAAGCCTGTCGGGTATATCAGCCGCAAGTATTTTATACTGTTCCATTAAACCACTTTGGCCTGTGTAACCAGCGGCTTTCATGGCTTCATGCACCACATCTCTGCGATTTAAAAAACGATCTTGTGTTACACCGCCAACACCTAGTTTGCCAACCAGATCAACTATTTTTTTTCCAAATGCTAAAATTTTTGGAGCTACTGTAATTGCACCCGCCACTAAGGGAGCAATACCTAGCGAGGTTCTTGATTTTGTAATGCGCCCCAATGGGGCCTGATTGTAAAACATGTCTGTGTTGTCCATAAATATTCCGGATAAAAGTGTTTTTGAAGTAGTAATAGGTTCTTTAAGTGTGTAAAGTTTTACGGGTTCAACCGTAGTAGTGGGTGCCACCGTTGTTACCGGTTGCACGGTTGCTACGGGTTGCAATATTTTAGTAGTAGTAGGAGCCACATAAACAGGTGCCGGTTGCTTAATGGTTTGCACCGTTGGAAGTAGTGAGGCTGTTACCTTTGGTTGTTGCGCGGGTTCGGGTTGTGGCAGCAATGGCAATGCAGGCAACACGCTTGCATCAACTTGTTGCTGACTTTTATAAATCAGGTAGGCCAATACACCTGCTGCGCCTACTCCCAAAATTGCATGTTCTGTTTTCATGGTGTGGGTTGTTTAACGGGTTCACTTTTCTTATTCACTAAATCCTGTATGTGCTTTTTCTGCATTTTTTCAGCCACAATTTCATCTACCATTAGCTTGCTGGCTTTGGTGCTGTTGTTAGGATCTAGGCGATTTTTACGAAGTATCAATTTGCGGTTAATAAATTCACCAGCTATGTCTACTTCATGCTCCCAATCTTTACCACCTCTAAAATCACCGTCTTTTGTGCTTTGAATGATGGCTATGTAAATGCGCCCAGGGTTACTTTCAACAAACGACTTGAATTTTTTCACATCAAAACCAAGTGTTTGAACGCTATCCATAAACACTACTTCGTAATCGTTAATGTTTACGCCTGTAAAATCTTTTGCCAGGTGAAGGTTAGGATGGCCGATTTTAAACTGATTGATTTTTTCAGCCAATGTGCTGCGGCCCCATTCTTCACTTGCCAGGTAAAGCACTTTCATGCCTAATTCTTTAGCAAGGTATTGCGCAAACAATAACGTGTAAACGGTTTTACCGCTGCCAGGCAAACCCCAAAACATAAGCAGGGTATCGCTATACATTTTATGCAGATCGGTTTTGTACCGGCCCGTTAATGCAATTTGTTTGAAGGCTATGCTACCAAGTACGCTGGCATCTACCGGCCCTGATAGGGTTGTTTTTTTTGCGCCAAATAAACTGGCTTGCTTCGGATCGGTTGAAGGTTCAAACAATGGTGCTTCTGTTTTCTTCGCATTCATTTTTGCCTTCATGTTTACTTTAGGTGTGCGCCCTGCTTTGATGGCATCCTGAAGCTGCTGCATTTGCAACCGGTTCAATGGGCCTTTATGCTTGGGTGTTTGTGGAACATTAAAGGCATCAATTTGAGGGCCTTGAACACCTGCCACTTGTTTTATTTCTGCTTGCTGATAGTCTAAAATAAAATCGCTGGCCTTTTGCGCTTGTGCTGCTGCGTTTAGAAAGAATTTGTTGTCTTCCTTCAATATGCCAGTAACTTTTTTAGACCAGCTTTTTAAGTATGCAGCCGCGTTATCAAGCGTGAAATATAAAATACCACTTTCGGCACACAAGTAACTTGCTCCTAGTTCTGCAATCAGTTCTTCATAAGCATAATCCTTATCGCCAAACTTTTTGCCAAACCTGCGGCTTATGCGTGATGGGTGGCCGGTGCTGTGTACTAATTCGTGAAAGAGTGTTGAATAATATTCTTGCTCTTTATCGAAGGTTGCCATTGGTGGCATTTGTACAAAGTCGCCTGAAGGCTGATAAAATGCACGGGCACCACCATGAGCAATTTCAGGGCGTTTTGGCATACCTTCAACAATGCGTTCGCACGATTCAATTTTTTCCTTTTCACTAAGTTTTTTTACTTCAACCCGTGGAAATTCTATGCCATCAATATCATCACCATTGAAAACAGAATAGTACATAATTACCGGAAACTTTGAGGCTCCCATTTCTTCACGCTGTTTGCGTGAAAGGCTTTTGTAATATTCTTCTGATACTGTTTTACGTTCGGGTTTGGTAATGATGTAATAAAAATTGTAATAGATAATCGGAAATGCTTCTGCACCTCTCTTAATACTTCCACCTAGTTCTTTTGCCTGATTAAAGGTTAAGAAGTATGGGCTTGTTTTACCGAAACTTGGAGCAATAAAATTTGTGATCCAGTAGTTAGCGCCACGATATTTATTTTTTGTTTTGTAGTTGTGAGCTTCATAACCGGTGGCTGCTTTTTTTACACTCCATGTTTGCCGCCAGAATAGATTATCTTTTTTCATGGCTTCCAAAATCATATTGGTAACCATGTCATAAATTTTGGTTTGACCACCTTGCGTAAAGCCTAACCCTTGATTTTCACCATCGGGGCAACTACATTCTAAGCCGTATGTAATACCAAACAAACTGCTTTGGCTTTTATCCATTATTTCGAGGTCGCGCTGTATTTTGTCGCGCTCACTCTCCAGGCGTTGCGCTGTTTCGCGCAGATATTTCTTTTCTTCTTCAGTTGTTACGCGCACTTTCGGGTCGCGGCTGGTTAGTTTCTCGCGGATGCTGTTTACTTGTTCGCCTATCTCGCGCAGTCGCTTATAGCTTTCGCCTTTAATCGGATCGCTCTCTTTGTCGTTAATTTTTACGCATCCTTCGCTGCTGCATTCAGGAAACAACACACCTTCGCCACGGCCAAGCTGTGATACTTTTTTATTGGCTAGTTTAAAAAATTCGTCTTTCGTTAGCTTCAGGTTTTTACCTGACTTATCGGAGTAGAAGAAATGGAAAATATTATCCTCACCTGCGTTGGTAATTACGCCATTGTCTTTGCGAAGCTGGCCCACCCATTGCGCGTTGCGCTCCAGGTATGGATAGTTTGAAGTAGTGCCCTGGTTTAATGCGTTCACAAATAAACCACCACCGGCTAAGTAGCTGTATGCTTCCAGCTTTTGAACCTTGCCTTTAAATATTTTTGCGAGTTCGGTTTTAGTGAGCTTGCCAATTTTCTTGCTCTCATCACCATCACGCATAAGCCGGTAAGCGGCTAAATCTTCAATCAAACTTTCTTGATTAGCGGCACGGTTGGCTTCTACCTTTGCAAATTTAATGGCTTGTTCTTCGGTGCCTTTGAAGTAACGAACGGCAATAGCTTTAGCGCCTCTACGCTTCATGCCTTCGTATCGGCTGTGGCCAGATAGCACGAATATTTTTTTTGCTTTCGGATCGTTCCAAACCACAATTGGATCAAACTTATTCGGGTCGTAGTTTTCGGCTACGCTGTTTGCGCTTGCTTCGCTAAACGCATCCATACGGTTTTGAAATCGCTTTGTATCGGTGTGAATAGTTTTAATGGCAATTTCTTCTGCTACCATGTTAGCTGCCGGTTGCCCGTTTCCGGTTTCCGGTTGTTTAGCCTCTGCCTCTTTGTAGCCTGAAGCTACGCGCAAAATATTGCCTGTTTTTTTGTTGGTATCAATCGGAATTAGTTCAATGCGTTCGGCACCATCGGCTTTGCCATCGATCAGGCTTTTAATGGCTTTGGTTACACGGCTTAAAATTCCTTTCAGGTCGGTTGAGTAGACTCCATGCGCGTTGCTATCCAATGCAGTCTGCACCCGTTCACGAAAATTTTTTAACGTGTCAATTGAAATGGAATTACCATTTAGTCGGTTGTAATAATGGATCAGGTTTTCGTGGCTCATTTTCTGCGATTGATAAACCAATTAATTCCGGTAAAGGCTGCGAGGGCCAGCACTATAAAAAGTATTCCGTTGTTAAAAAATGTGGACAATTTTTGTCCAAATGTTTCGCGCTGCAATCGTATTTCTAATTCTTTGCGTTCAATAATTCTATCGCGCTCTTTTATCATTTCAAACAATGTTTTTTCAAGTGTTTCGCATCGGGTAACGAGGTTGCCAATGCTATCGAGCGAGTAACTTAAACGGGTTTGCAGTTTTTTATCGGTGTAGTAAATGGTACGGTTACCCGCAGGCAAGTTCTGGAGCGCTGCCTTGAGGCTGTCTAACTGCTGCGGGCTTAACCGTGTGGTAACGCTTGTGCTTTCAACTTTAATGGGCACCAGGCGTTCGCGTTCAATAATAGTATCGGTGCGCGAAATGGTGTGCTGTACCGGTTGCGTTATTTTGCAACCGGCCAGCGTAACCACCACACCTAAACCTACTATGAGAGCGCGAAATTTCATCGAGAGGGTTTTAGTTGTCGTAATTGATCCATGATAGAATCAATGGACTGATCGTGTAATTCAATTTTTGTATTATGTTCGTTTACCGCAGTGGTAACTACCTCCAAATTTTTTTCAATACGGTTAAGTATTCGCAGCCCTAACAAAAACGATATAGCTGTAATGCCAACTAATACCCAATCGGCACTAATGCCACCGTATTCTGTAATGGCTTGCTGTTGTATTTGGAGTATGATAGAAATCATGCGTAACCGGTTTTAATTAATTCGTATTCGCGTGGGCGTGTTGGGCTTGGGTCGCGCCTGGTCATCCATTGTGCGCGTTGTGTGCCGCTTACGCTGTGGCTAACGTGTACCCACAAAGACGATCCGCGTTGCTCGTCAATAATTTGATCGTATGGCAATTTGAGTTTGCGCACCAGGTCAATTACCTGCTGGTTAGTCATGCCATCTATTTTAAAGTCGGCTGCTTCGCCTTTCATGTGTTGCGAAGTTTTACTGCTGCCTACAATGTTGGCGTTTACATCGGGGCTGCGATAACCGGAAGTGATTTTAATAGGTTTACCCACGGCTTTGCGCAGCGGATCGAGAACGTTTTTTACCAATGTTTTTAGGCGCTGTATGGCATCATCAGGAGGTATGTTATCAATACCGGTGCTGGTTTTTACAAACTCGCTGAGTGTAAAAAATTCACCTAATTTTATTTTGCTTAAATCGGTCATAACTCTGTATCGGTTTCCCTGTGATAAAAGAATGAGCGCACCAATGCCACCGGCCAGCCACTTCCAGGTATTATCGCTTTTTGTTTTTGCAGCCATTGGTTAAGCGTTAAAAAATTACTCTTTTGCTTTTTTACCAGCCACGGCAATGGTTAGCACATCGCCAGCTTTAAGTGAATTAAATTCGCTTTGGTTTGTAAGTTGGAGAACGGCATTAAGTCCTTCGCCTTTTACTGTTATCTGGTGGTTGTCAAACGCAATGGTTGCAATGCTTTCAACGGTTACTTTTTTTGGTTTCATTTTGTTAGTTGTTTTTTGGTGGATGATTTATATATACTTATTAAGCTCTTTTTCAAGTTTCTTTTTAAATTGCTTTTTTTTATTAGCGCTCATTCCCTTTGTGTTATCACTTACAACAATTTTCACTGCCTGCGCATAATTTGGATCTTCTTCGCTATCCATTAGTTTCAATACCTGACTTGCGGCTGAACTTTTCTTTTTTGATTTCTTTCTACTACCAACACCGGCCAATGCTGGCTTTGGTTGTGATAGCTTGCCCTGAATAAATGCTTTGCCATAGGTAGCGGCTAAGTATATACCACCACCAATAAGCAGCACGGGCAAACCGTATTTTTTCAAATAATATCCAATTGGATCATTTTGCTTTTCAAGTTCCTCCTGTTCACGTTTTACTTCTTCAGAAACTGTAAGCGCACCCTGATCTTTTAATCCTGTACCACTGGCAGCTTCGTTAGGAACGAAAAAATAATTGTTGTAAGATTTTTCAAACATTAACCAGCTTTTGCCATCGGCTTGATCGGGCCGCAGATATGAAAACACTTTACCAATTGTTTGCCCTGCCTTTATTGTACCCAACACGGTTGCAGTGCTACGGGCACCGCTGTAAATTTTTGTATCGGTTGAAGCAACAATAGTTTTATCAAGTATTTGATTTACCGTATATGTTTTGCCCCCAATTTTAATTTGATCGTAATCGCTAACGGCACCAATACCATTAAGCGCAGCAAATTTTTGCTGTGCTATGGTTTGTTTCTGGCAGTCGCAACCGAGGCCGTTAAGTGAGGTGAACATTTCCATTAGATAAACATTTTAAATTTTTTCAACTTATCTTCTATGCC
>JAUKPS010102930.1:0-26467 GCA_032273165.1 Chlorellidium tetrabotrys | reverse complement strand
TTGCTAAAAAATATAAGGAAGAAAGTACAAAGTTAGATAGAATAATTAATGAAAAATATGGATTTAGCTATTCTGAAACTGATGACGCAAAACTTATTGACACTTTGGATTATGGAACAGACGATATTACATTTGAAGATTTTAATTTAAAAATGCTGGAATTTAAAAACAAATAACGTTATGGAAAATCAAGGATTAGGTTTAGGAATAGCAATGATAATATGTTTCATTTTAGTTCCTTTACTTTCAGAAATAGCAACTATTTTTAAAAATAAATAGGATTATGACATCGGATAGAATTAAAGAAATACAAAGCAAAACAGCTTACCCTGATAGTATAAGTGTTCAGCAAGCATTACTTCAGGTATGGAATGAGTGCGAACAATGTAATGAACATAAACAAGAAGGAGGATATAGTGAGAAGGATATGCTTGAATTTATGCAGTTCATCATATCCAATGAAGAATTAGAAAATACAAGTGGAGTAAGTTTAGATACTGCAAAATACTATTTAAACAAATTTAAAAACAGGGAAGATTAAAAAAAACAGGGAAGCTGAAAACTGAATAGAGTAGGCGCATACATAAATTTATACATAAATGTACACATTAAGAACAATCGAAACAGATGGAAGAGAAGTAAATCTGTATTTAGGAAATCATTACACACTTCTTAAAAAAGATAGTGCTACTAAAGAAAACTTTAATTTTAAATTAGAAACATTCTTTGGTGATGATACCGATGAGGATAAAGAGACTGAGAAACAACAGGTAAAAGCTTTTATTGATGCGGAGAATCTACCAAACTCTTTACCGATTTATTGGAATAAAAGTCACTATATCGTAAATGAATCAGGTAAAACATTTCAAAAACTTTAAAGAAAATCGCATGACAACAAAAAATAGTTATCCAAGTTCGGAATTCGAAAAAGCGGATAGATGTCCTTCTTGTGGTAGTCCTTGTAATATTCATACAGATTTAGACCAAAATGATGAGTGCAATGATTGCAGAACAATTCAGAAAAAAAGATTATGAAAAATGTACACGTATTACCAACAAACCAACCAAGTAGGTTGTTTATTACTGATAATAAACTTTTTAATTATCATAAGCCTCAACAAGGAGATGGTGTTAAAATTATTAACCAAAACATTTGCATAACTAATTCAGAAGAAATTAAAGAAGGAGATTGGTGTGTTATAACAGATATAGAATCTGTTTTATATGGTCAATTTGAAAAACACAAAGGAAAACATTTAAGAAATGACCAATGGAAAAAAATCATCCTAACAACAGACCAAGACTTAATCAAAGATGGTGTACAAGCTATTGACGATGAGTTTTTAGAATGGTTTGTTAATAATCCAAGTTGTGAGGAGGTTCGGGTTGAAAAAACTGCTCCAATAAGACCATTTGGTAGTTTATACAAAATAATCATTCCAAAAGAGGAAAAAGATTACACAGCATTATTACAACAAGTAGGAACTAAACAAGAAACACTTGAAGAAGCAGTTGAAAGATTGTATCCAATTAATATTGTAAGTGATGGACACGATACAAATTTTTTAGGTAGAGTTGGATTATATCTTGGTGCTAAATGGCAGCAGGATAACTCTAATGAAAATGCTTTAGAATTTGAAATAGCAGCACTCAAATCACTTATTCAAAATATGGATGCTACTATAAAAAGCAAGTATAATGAAGAAGAAGTTAGAAAACTACTACAATCACAAAGAGGTAATTGTTATGTTGCGATTTTAACAAAAACAAGAGACATTGAATTAGCTTCACTTGCTACACTAGCTCCTGAACCCGGTGGTAAAGATGGATGGATTAAACAATCTAAAAAGAAATAAGATTATGAAAAAAGTAATGCTACTATTAGTGGTTATAGTCGGGATGACAAGTTGTAACGACTCCAAGAGTGTCAAACAAAGCAAAAAAGAAATGTTAATTTCAGCATCTGAAATGTCGTCTTTAAATTATGATGTTACAATAAAGACATATTTAATTAATCATAACACTGATGTGATTAGTTTTGAAGCATTAGATAGTATTAGAAAGGTATCGGACAAAAGATGCAATGGTATTATCTCGGACGGCGTGGATAAAGTTTATAAAAGGAAATAATATTAAAAAAAAGAGTATGTCACAATCATCACCGGAAGGTATAATACTAGGTAAAGGATCTAGATTGGTATCTCTAGATTTATCGATCAATGACGAGAAAGTATTGTCTATTAAAAATGATCGCTTGTATACCAATGAGGAAGTTCTAGAGCATCTTAACCATTTAATTATGATGCCGTCATCAAAACTTGATACTTTTACTGGTGATGATGGCATGGTTAAAAAAAAATGGTTTGAACAATTTTAAAACAAATAGAACATGTACAACGATATAAAATTTAGAGCATTCGATAACAAGAATAAGAAATGGCTACTCGGCTACGAATACCCAAACTTGGGTGGATTTAGCATGTTTGGTGAATGCGTTCTTATGGGAGAATGGGAAAATGTTGCAACTTCCTTTTTGTTTGAAAATGATGGTAAAAAGAGAGACGATCTTAAGGTGATGCAATACACTTCCATTAAGGATACAAACGGGAAAGAAATCTACGAGGGAGACATACTGGAGATTGAATTGTATAATGATCTTAAATGGGTAACAAAGGTTAGAAAGGATAATGGTACATTTGTGATTGATGTGGAGGGTAGCGATTATAACGTTACTGCACTATCATTCTTGGATGACGAGGCGATAGTTAATATTATCGGAAACATTTACGAAAATGCTGATCTATGAAACAGACAATGAAAAGAAATCTGGTATTTGACGAAGGAATCATATCAGGAGATAAGATAAGGGAGATACAATCGGTGTTTCCTGAAACTTCCAATACATTTAGACAGAGAAAATCTTTCGATGAGTACTATTGGGATGAAACTACGGTGGAGATTGATCTGGTAAAGATACAAAAGCTAAATGGTCTTTGGATCGAAGTGACTCTGACGAGTGATGAAATTAAAATTAGCTGGTAATCATGTCACTAAAAGAAAAATTCTATGCACTAAATAGCGAAACTGATAATTGTTTTGCTAAAGACGAAAATGAATTGAATGAGTGCAGCCGCATGTGCACAGGTCACGGTTGTCCCAAATGGGAAGAACATGCTGTCAAGTGCGAGAAGATAGCTCAGGACTATATGAGAAATTGTTTGATTGATGAGTTAAAGAAGCATATCGAACATCCAGCTAAACCTGGATATAAGCGTTCAGATATTATTAATAGGATAAAAGAACTAGAAACAAGCATTCATAAATGAGAAAGGATAAATCAGATTGTTATACCTGTGAATTCAGAGAAAGAATTCCAGGAGACGCACATTCAAAATGTGTAGCAAATATTGAGAAAGGTGATGTGAAAGCAACATGGAATCAATGGTCCATATTTTTTCCTAGTAACTATGACCCAATCTGGTTAAAGAGTTGTAAGAAATATAAACAGAAATAAAGAATAGAATAATGGAACAAGAAGAAATCTATATTGTGAAGGATGATATGATCTGCCCAGTTACCAAAAAACACTGCGATGACGAATGCTGTCCAGTTGGAGCCACTTGTAATATGAGCGGCACGGAAATATCAGATTGTGAGGATAATCGACATAATATGACATTTACTGACGAGGTAATAATCACATTTAAAAATGATGATGGTAAAACAGCGGAGATTGAGATAACAGTTCAACAGTTATTAGATGGTACAACGGATGATTTCCACGAATGGTTAGACGATTCGGAACCTTGTACATCAGCTTCATGCAATAACGAAAGCCAAAATTTTTGTGATTGTGGTTCAAGCTATGATGATTATGAGATCACGGGAATATCTTTTAAATCTAAGAGATCGTGCTAAAGAGAGTGTTATGTTTTTTTGGATGGCATGAATGGAGTGCATCAATGCAGGACTATATCGATGAATTTGGTTACGTTCCACTAGATAATAGAACATCAGCCAATTCTAAATGTAGCAGATGCGATAAATCTTTTAAATAATAATAAGAGTAAAGTAAGAAAATCATTTAACACAGAATAATATGGGATTT
Source organism: Chlorellidium tetrabotrys (assembly GCA_032273165.1). Taxonomy (NCBI): domain Eukaryota; class Xanthophyceae; order Mischococcales; family Botryochloridaceae; genus Chlorellidium; species Chlorellidium tetrabotrys. The sequence goes on along the minus strand of JAUKPS010102930.1, from coordinate 22,359 downwards.
TTCAGTAATATAGTTAGTGCCACTATCAAAACAGCACTTACACCAGTAGCGATTGTAAAGGATGTTGTAAATATTGCAACAGGGGAAGAAGCAGATGCAACCAAGAATCTAATTCAAAGCGCAGGTGAGGATGCCTCAGATGCATTTGATGATTTAGGTGACGGCGAGTTTTAAAAACAAGAACAATGACAGAAGAATTTGTAAAGGGTATTTTAGTCGGAGTAATAGTATCCGCAATAATCCAATGTATAATAACATTTGTAATTTTAATTAACATTTAAGGAAGAATAAGATGTACATAAGATTTGGAGAAATACCAGTAGATGAAATAAGCGGAATCTACAAAGGTGACATGGGCAGGGTAGGCTCAGAGCCAGGTGTATGTTGTTATGACTGTGTTGAAAAGGATGGTAATTATTTTATAGTAATGCCAATGCTTAAATCTGCTAGTTTAAACTATGACTTTGAAAGTTTTGTTGAAGATCTAGAACTTGGTGAAACTAAGGCATACTTAATCGAGGGGGATTTAGTCGGAAGAGCAACTTTTAGAGAACCTTGCTTAAAAAACGTCAAAATCATCAGAGAATTAGAATTAGTAGATGGATTTTTAAAAAATAAATCAGAATAATATGAGTTTCGGAACTAAAGGTTGTATGTATAATTGCGGTGACACCTGTACTGGTGAATGCATGAAACCTGATAAGGAATCTTATTCCCCGCATATACCAACAGCGGAAGAAGTTATGCAAAACCATTTAGACCCACATGATTGTCTAAGGGTTTCTAAATGTTATGATATGACTTTAGATGCAATGATTGAATTTGCCAAACTTCATGTGGAGGCAGCATTGAAAGCAGCAAGTGAATTAGAAGAAACAAATGGTACTGAAGGATATAAGATTTATGCAGATTCGATCCTCACCGCTTACCCACTAGAAAACATTATTTAACCTTTAAATCGGGATAATATGACAGAAGAACAAGCATTAGAAGCGGGGTTTAAAAAACTACCACATTTCACGATACAAAATGCATTGATCTATGATTTAGGCAGAAATCGTCATTTATCACTTGGTGGAATCGGAACACCTAACGAGATGTTGTTTATTGGTGAAACATCCACGGAAGATCCATCAGAAATTACAGAATGTATTGTACTTCACAACTATGACTATGATGGGTTTCTTACAATAGATAGACTTTTACATTTTCAAAAACTTAAATCAGAATAATATGACACAGAAAAGAGAAATGACTTGGGAGGAACGAGTACATTGGGTTATGAAAAACACCGATGTTGAATTGGAAAATCTATACATCACCGAGGAGGTCTATAAAGAGACAACTCCGACCCATATCGTCACAACCCAAGTGGGCGATGAAATAATCGTTACTTACGAACGTCTATAATAATTTACATCTAAATAGAAAGCATATGAGCCAACCATGGTTAAGAGGAAGCATTAAGATTACAAAACCAATTGTACTAATAGACATGGACGGGGTTATCTGTGATTTTGATAAGAGAGCAAAAGAGCTGGAGCTACAGGGAATAAAAGGACACAGTCTTTTCAAACATCCCAGCGCATACAAGGATCTAGAGCCTATCGAAGGAGCTATCGATGCATGGCACGCTTTGCAGGATAAGTACGAGACCTACATTTTAAGTACACCACCCTGGAGCAATCCAGATGCATGGGCTGAGAAAAGAATGTGGATACAGCAATACCTGGGAGACAGTGCTAAGAAAAAACTGATCTTATGTCACAACAAAGGTCTGGTTATTGGCGATTACCTTATTGATGATCGCATTGCCAACGGTGTAGCTGATTTCAAGGGTGAACACATCCACTTTGGAAATGAGAAATTCACGGGATGGGAAGAGGTATTAAATCATCTAGAAGTAAAATAAAATGGAAAAAATGTACATATTATCCTTCTCGAAAGGATCTTGGGATGATTATCGTAGAATTAATATTGGGGTTTTCGAAAGCAAAGAAAAAGCAGACCAATTTGGAGATAAGTTTCTTGCTAAAGTAAAGGAAATCAAAGAAACAATAGATTCAGAATGCCCGATTGACGAAATCACAAGAATGAAATATGAAGAGGAGTGCGATTTTGAAGCTCTGAAGGATTTATCTGTGGAAGAGCAGGATTCATATCATCTGTGGTGGCACAATAAACATGAGATCGCCGAGATCAACATGGAATACCATGTTGAGGAGTTTGATCTCAATAAAGCTAACATGGAGGGATTCGAAGAAGTTATTATCAATTAGATTCTAATGTTTAAGAGTTTAAAGGATCAATACTATGATCTGGTAACGGATAGGATCAATGTTCCCAAGGACGATCTCACAGAAAACGAGATCAGAATAATAGAATTTGGATTTGAGCTGATGAAGGAGAAGCTGGAGGATCTAAAAATTCTAAATGATGATATAAAAAGGCTATCGATAGAAAATGCCAACCTAAGGGCATATAACGACGATAAAGATTACGGAGATGAAGAAGAATAATTTTTTATCTCCGTATTTTTTTGTTATGTTTGCTAAAAAATAAAGATATGTTCAAGTTTTATGAAGTAGGTGGAAAGGTGAGAGATGAGATCTTAGGGTTACAATCCAAGGATGTTGACTATGTTGCAGTTCCCAACGAAGCGCTATTAGAGAAATATAGCGAAGCCCATGAAATGTTTGTGGTACTAGAGAACTATTTGCTAAGTCAGGGATTCCAAATATTCTTATCCACGCCAAACTGTTACACCATCAGAGCTAAGTTTCCAAAAGAACACAAGTATGAGGGCGTAGCGGACTTTGTAATGGCACGAAAAGAGATTGGTTATATTACAGGTACAAGAACACCTATCGTTAAGCCAGGGACTTTATACGACGATCTAGAGCGACGTGATTTTACACTGAACGCACTTGCTAAGGATGAGGATGGAACGATCATAGATTTCTTTGATGGGATGACAGATCTCAAGAAGGGTCTTCTAAGAACACCACTATCCTGTGATGAAACGTTTCATGACGATCCATTAAGAATATTAAGAGCAATCAGATTCTCTATTACCAAAGGATTTACTATACCTACAGAAATGGCAGAGACCATTGCTCATTATGACTTTGAAGTTCATATGGCTGTAGTATCTGAGGAGAGAATCAGAGAGGAGTTACTCAAGTGCTTCAAGCATGATACTCACGGAACCATCAATAAGCTGTGTCAGTTTCCATTTCTGATGGATTACGTGTTTAGAACAAACATCTGGTTAAAACCAACAACTGAAAAATAATATGTCAGAAAGAAACGAATTTTTAGAAATGGATGGCCTCTATTGGGAATCTGAAACCCATGAATGGTTTCATGATAAGACCAGCACTCAGCACGCTAGAAAGAAATCTATTCTTTGGGGTAGCGGAGAACAGAGCGATGCGTTGAATGTGATTTGCTTTGTTGTGAGAGACAAGGAGTCAGGCGAGTATGATAGGGTGATGATGGACAAGGACAGTGAAGAAGTTATTTTCGATACGAAAAGCTTAGAAGCCATGGCCTATGAAATAGATCGAATGAAAGTATTAAAAAGATTCAAATAATATGGGAAGACTAAGAAACTTTGAAAAACTTAAATGGAAACCTTTCCAATTGCGAGAAGAAAACATTTCAGTAACCAATTATTGGGTTGATAAGAGAGGTAGAAAATGCCCAACGCAAGAGCACCTAGATATTCCTAGATTTTCACACTTCGAAATTCTTAGATGGCATACCAATCCTTACTATGGCAAAGAACAAGAATATCGGGATAACGGTTATGTAGATTCTTTCGGTGGTGACTTTCTACAAAGTCCTACCGGATCATCAATCCAGAAGACATTCTTCAGTAAACCGGAATCTTGCTATATGATTGCTTCATGGGAGAATATGGATCATGACGAAAAATCACCGAATTTAAAATTCGTTGGATCTCGCCCATTGGAGTTAACTGAATATGAATGGATCATATTTATGAGAATTGTAAATGCAGGTCAAGCTGAAATAGAAAGACAGTTAAACAATTTTAACGAAGAAGATTACTAGAATCATGAATAAAATATATTGCCCAGTTTGTAAAAGCGAGTTAGAGATCACTCATCGTGAACGTTACGAGGATATGAGCGAGCACGTTTCCAATCCAAATGGAACACCATCAATGAAGGACGGATATCAATGCACAAATTTCTCATGGTGTGAAGCTGCTCATCTGGACTTTGCATGGATATCGGATGGTGACTGTTATACTCGTCCACCAGAGGGTATTAGTTACACCGAGGCAAACAAAAGACTCGAGAAGCTAAGTGTTTCTGGTATGAACTACGCTCTTAATTCATGGAATCATTATTATCATTTAGGCAAGAATAAAATTAAGGAGAGAAAGATCTCATTCTCGATTGGAAAATATAAGATTGATCTGGAACCACAAGAGAAAGGTTACAAATATCCAGTGCATCAACAATATATGCCATCGACATTTAGATGGAGATACCAGATATGGAAGAGAGCGAAGGAGAAAGGTTGCTATACATCAGTTATACCAGATTACAGAATGATTAAGTACTCTATCAGAAGCTTTAATTCCAATTATAAATCAGCAGTATTTAATAGCTCAAATCGTCACTCAATAAAGTCTTGCATGGACACAATCAACTGCATGCATTGGGGAACAAAGGATGATCGGAGATACGCAAAGATCTCGAGTTTAATAGTGAGATTATTTTATCCAGGCAAATGTAAAGTAATTAGAGGACTAAGTAAAAACGATAAAAAATAAAAATATGGGACCAAAAGGAAACGTTTTGATAAAAAGTGAGTTTATACACACCAAGATTTGGCCAAATCCACAATTAACTATGGATGGCATGGTCGATCTAGAAAAGGAGTACAAGGAAGCTCTTGCAGGTAAAATGGTGACTGTGATGGATATCGCTGTTGATGATAGCGGTTATCTTGTGCTGGGCAAAACTGAAAAAGGTGGGCAATTCTTATGGATGATCGAGAAGGAAGACACTGTTGGATTTATCCCTGTCATAAAGAAAAATGGAATAATGATGCCAGCTAATATGTCTCCGATGGAGGAGTTTAAATATATGGCTGAGTATTTTTCAAAGACAGGAAACGATTACACAGATCTATAGAAATGCGTCAAACAGGTAGAACATCCAGAATCGCACAATTTGCAGTTGATCAGCTTAAGAGCGTTGGTCAGGTCATAGTAACCGATCATATAGCTTTTGAGCACAATCAAAGAATTGGTAGAAATCATCTCAATCACCTCATAGAAAATGTGAGAAAGCTATACGCTCTTGTAAATCATGGAGAAACGATGGTAGCACACGAGATTCACGAGACTGTGAGAGGCGGTGGGATTCTGTTCATTCATTTTTGGCTAGAAACAAATAGTAAATTTGAGGTAGAATGGTTAAGTATTAAAAACAACATAGAACAATGACAGCAAAATATGTAATAGTTGGAGGAAGCGCAATAGTTTTCTCAGCAGCAATCCAGCACAGAGACATGGTTGGGTATAATGAAAAGTGTGAGGGTGCAGGTTTTGTTCGCTTCGAAGCTACAAAGGATCCGGTATTTGGTGATGATATTATCGTAGCAAAATGTTACGGAAAATCGATCTCACTAGGAATTGAGTCACGGGAAGAAGACTCCGCTATTGTTACAAGACAAATATCTGATCCAAATTACTAATGTTCAGCATAAAACATCCGACGAAGAAAAAAACATATCTGGATCGAATTGTACCTATTTTTGAAATTAATAAGGAATTCAGAATTGGTTCCTTCGCACCCCAAATATACAACCAGTATTCAGTAGATCGTATCATAGAAATTTTCAGCAAGAAAGAACTTCTTTGCGGAGAACTAAGAAGCTCGGATGATTATGTGACGGGAGCTCCTGAACATCGACATAGATTCATTAACGATGCTACCCATATAATAACAGGAATTTTTCAGGAGGATAATTTTCTTATGGTTCATCTGAGATTTATCGATAACAACAAGGGTAGGGACGCTTTAAAAATGCTTGGTGAGGGTCTCGTGGTTCTTCAACCAACCATAAAGGGTAGAATTAATCGAAAATGGGATCGAGAAGATCCAGGGATCATAGAGGTAAATGATCTAATTTCAGTAGATCTTATACCATTAAGAGATGAGTATTTACCACAGGATATAGATTGGATAGAAATAAACTCATAAATTATTTTATTATCACGTATTAATCAAGTAAATTTGTAAACTAAACATAAAATCAAATGAATTTAAAAATTAACTCAACAACTGCTCAATTGTATAGATGGTTCTATTCAACATCGAGAATGCCGCAAAACCTATGTCCATATTTTTGGAAGCTAGTTCTAATGTGGGTATTTATATTACCTTATTCAATCATATCATTGCCTAGCATCCTTATGGAAAGAGCGGACAGAAGCGAATCCCACTCGACCGGAGAAAGAGCCGGGATAGGATTTGTTATATGGGCCATATTAGCTATGCTAATTTGTATGTTATCCTATATTGCTTTATTCTTTGTCGCTCCGATAAAGGAAAGTCTATTTGCTCACATGCTCGGAATTGGAGCAGCAGGATGGGTCATCTCGATCGTAATCGGTGCTATTGAATTTTCAAAATGGGTAAAAATCAAATGGGAAAATAGAGGTGTTAAGTATGATGAGAATGGTTGGAGAATTTGGGAGCCAGTTAAGGAAAAGGAGCCTTCCATCATCAAGGAATTCGTTAAAGCCAAATACAGTAAATATTGTCCTAAAATCGATTGGGACTATAAAAAATAGATTTTAAAAAATCAGGGAGATGAAAAAATCAACAATAGAGCAGATAAAGGATCTAATAGTTGCAATAGGTAATAGACAGGTGGGAAACACTACTCTATTGATGAAGGGTACCGAAAATTACGATAGACCCTACGGGGTAATCTCGCACAGCGAAGAATATGCTGAGGATCTAATGACAGGGAGTAAATCTGGATTGGGTAAGGGGTTTACCATTGACAATCTTGATGCAATAAAGGAGACACAGATTCCTGTACTTATTGATAATGCTGCTCTTGCATATTTTTTGGAAAAGGTTGTGAGAGATATGGAGGATTCAATAACAAAAGAGGATGCAAAGAAGCTGATGAATCCCATAATGGAGATGGCAGAGATTTACCAAGACCGATCACATCAGCTAGAGGAATCAGTTCTTAATTATATGCTTTGTCCGTGGTGGGCACCGGGGCGTAGACGAGAGATGAAAGATGAGATGCTGGAAAAGATAAACGGATTTCATGGATCTAAAAAATTAAATAAGATCTTCGATAATTTCAGGAATAATCTAAATGAATAAATTATGCTAAAGATTCTATTTTGTATGATGTTAATGGGGTTTATATTTGCAATTCTAATGCCTCTTATTGACGGCTTAGTCGAAAAGCTTCATAATACAAATATCTTCAAAATCTGGTGGAGAAAACACATCTGTGATTACGAGGAGGATTATATTAAGAGGAGACAGGAAACGATATCGGAGGGAAAGAATTATAAATACTGGCTAAAAATTAGAAAGGCCAAGAAAACCAAAAAGTAAACATATTCATACTGCAGGAGAAAATCTTCTGCCTTTTTTTAACTTCAAAACAAATAAAATGAGAACAGGAACACTTATCATCGGAATTCTAATCTTTGCTTTAGTGGCATTTGGAATTAGAGCATGCAACCAAGCTGAAGATGCAGCATTGGAAGCAACACACCTTCATGATGCAACACTTCGCTACGAAGAGTATCAGGAAATCTACAACACATGTACAAAGTTGAACACTGATTTATGTAACATGAAAGAAATGCCGGAAAATGATCCAATGTTTGATCAATTCAGCAAAGCTCAAAGAGTATTGACAATCAAGACTCAGCTTAATCGTTGGATTGAAGATTACAATGCTAAATCGAAAATGTGGGGAAGATCTTTATGGAAATCTAAAGAGTTGCCTTACCAATTGACAAACGAACAATTTTCTTGTAACAACTAAAAATCTGATATGAAAACAATTTCAAAATTATTATTCTTTTTTTGCTTCGCAACAATGTTAATGGCCTCTTCGTGTGATGACGATCGAGTACAAAATACTTCAGCTAAGGATGAGCAAGCTCATACCGAATTGAATCAACGCAATTTGAATTCAACTCAACCTGCACCAAATATTACTTGGTCGTTAGAAAGGGATAACTTGATCAAACGTTTTAAGCTGCAGAATGATCGCTCAGTTATGTTCTATATGTACATCTTCGTTGAAGGAGTAGCACAACCTATCGGTTACTATCAGGTTAATAAAGTATCTTCGGTTAATTCACAACTTACAAACACTGATCAAGTCGTTAGTGTTAATGACCATGGAGGATATACATCGGCAGTTCTTCCTTCTCCGGCTGAAGACGGCTCATATGGAACTAACGGAGATGCGGTATTTGGATTTACACCTGAAGAAATCTATATCGAACATAATATGCACTATGTAGTTGCAACAGTGCCTTTACATTTCCAACAACCAGTTAATAAGTTGACAATCATCAACGTAGAAACAGAGAAGCAATTGAAAGAAATGATGAACAAGATTCGTACAAAATAAAGAAATAAAAATAGCATCATGACTATATTAAACCTTACGGACAACCTAAAGTCCGACATTAAATTTCAAATCTCGAAATTTCCGGATGGTCAACAATCGATAACTCTTACCGATACTAGAAATACTTTTGGTGTCGAACAACTTAAGGGACATCCAGTTAAAATAAAATCCCGGCTAAATTCATTCCGTGACTTAGAAGTTATTATTTGTGCAACACAAACTTTACGGGATCTTGGGGTTAAAGAGATTCACCTTTATGTTCCTTACTTCGTTGGTGCTCGTTCGGATCGTAAATTCGATCAGGGATCCACAAATTACTTGAAAAATGTAATCTGTCCTATTATCAATTCCCAAAATTTCGAAACGGTAGAGGTTATTGATCCTCACTCGGATGTACTAGAGGCTTGCTTAAATAATTACGTTAAGGAAGATAATCATCGACTTGTAAAATTTGCACTTCCTCTAATTGATAATAAGGATGGTGCTCAGCAACGAGTAGTTCTTGTTTCTCCTGATGCTGGAGCTTATAAGAAAATTTTCGACGTTGCACAAAAATTCGGTATTGAAAATGTAGTAACTGCTTCGAAACATAGGGACATTCAAACAGGAAAAATCACTCATACAGAAATTCCTAATATTGATCAATATGGGGAAGATCATAAATTTGTAATCGTTGACGATATCTGTGACGGTGGAAGAACCTTTACTGAATTGGCAAAGGAGATTCGTAAACATAACGCGGTTTCAGAGATTCATTTAATCGTAACACATGGAATATTCTCTGCTGGATTGAAACCTTTAAACCAAGAATTTACTTCCATATTCTGTACCAATTCTTATTCCGATATGAATGATCCAGAATTCAGTCTTCGCAACGATAACGAAATGCATCAATTGAAACAATTAAACGTATTTTAATATGAGCTATCAAGAAATCGAGGGTGATCTAATCAAGTTAGCGAAGGAAGGAACATTTGATGTAATTACACACGGATGTAATTGTCTTTCCAATATGGGAGCAGGGATAGCACCTCAGATGGCAAAAGCATTCGGAGTTGATAAATTTGAAATGGAAACTTGGGGTGCTACTATCGAAAAACTAGGATGCATTGATTGGCAAACATTCGTATTAGGTCAAAATGCAATTTGGTCCTTAGAAGATGCTGATAATAAATTGGATGAACCTGAATTAGCTGTTGTAAATTCATACACTCAATTTCGTTATGGCAAGAATCATACAGATGGTGTTTCAAAGCCATTAGATTATGAAGCTTTGACTTTATGTATGCGCAAGATTAATTTCCAATTCGAAGGTAAACACATTGGATTACCTAAGATTGGTGCTGGATTGGCCGGGGGAGATTGGAATAGAATTAAGAAGATTATTCAAACAGAACTAAAAGACATGAAAGTGTCAGTAGCAATTTATAAACCATAAGAAATGAAAATCACAAAAAAACATATATTTTTCTGGAACGGAATCTATTCACAATGGCATAAAGCTCCGATGACAATCGATCGAATTGAATACAATTCATGCGAGCAATATATGATGCATCAAAAAGCATTACTATTTGGTGACGAAGAGATTGCAGAATTAATCATGCAGGAAACAAATCCTAGAGAGCAAAAGAAATTTGGTAGAATGATTAGGAATTTTGACAAAGCAACATGGGACAAGAATTGTTTAGCAATTGTCTATGAAGGAAATTTGGCAAAGTTCAGACAAAATGCAGATCTAAGAGAGCAAATGTTATTGACTAAAAATAAAATATTTGTTGAAGCATCTCCATTAGATAATATTTGGGGAATTGGATTGGCAGAAGATGCTGAAGGAATTGATGACCCATCATATTGGCTAGGACTTAACCTTTTAGGACAAGCATTAACTCTCGTTAAAAATCAATTAAGAAATGAGTAGAACAGAATTTCACACAGGAAAACTTTACCCAGTCAAAATTGAAACCAGTCTCGAAGAGACTTGCAGAAGTATTGCAAAACGATTCAATATTGAACTAAGCGAAGATTGGGAAGAGGACTTTAAGGATGCATTTGATGAATATGCTACTAAAGTAACAAGCCAACCTGAGGAGTATTTTATCCATGGGGAGAAACTTTATAGAGTTATTGACCACATCGAATCAGAAGACGAGGAGTACTTTATGAGATTGTCCAGGAATTCAGACGGAAGTCTCCAATTTATTGGACAATTCTATAATGGGGGTACGTGTTTCTCAGAAATGTTAGAAGAAGCATTGGACGAATTAAAACCGAGTTATCAGGATCAGATCAAAAATGCAATTGACCATATAGTCGAAATGCACGACGTCAAGGTACCTATAACAGTTCCAAGTGCAGCTAAAATGATCATGGAGTATATGGGTATCGAAAAAGCTATAGAGCTATTCGAAGGTGCACAAAAAGAGGCATCAGGGGATATGTTTAAAAGCTCAGCGTACAAAGTAACTCTGGAAACAATTCTTAAAATAGATTAATTTAATAATAGGATGGAAGAGTTACAAAAATGGCAAAGCGTCAATCAATGTGAATCAGTATTGGGTTTATCAAATTTGATTCTGGAATTTGCTGATTCGGAAGGCATGATACACGGAAGGACCAGGAAATTTGACGCGAAAAAAATGGCAGAAAGGGTAAGAGGTGTTGTAACTAAAGGCTACCCAGCAAATCTTTTAACAAGGGAATTCGGAATACGTCAGCAAGCTGTTTATTTGGCATCATTTGAAACAAATAAGGATACCGGTATATAATTAATGGGTGAAGTTGTTCCCTTAATAACAACCAATTAAAACCAGCATCCAACTAACGGCGGTTGCGCAATACCATATATTATGAAAAACGATGCATTAGGCGATCGCATGAAGGAGTTCTACGAGGATAGAACCAGAATTAAACTACCAAGGAGAACCTACACAATTATCCGTATCGACGGAAAAGCATTCCACACCTACACGAAAGGCTTACAACGACCATTCGACCAAGGACTTATTGAAGACATGAATGCAACTACTGCATATCTATGTAAAAATATCCAAGGTGCTAAATTTGGCTATGTGCAATCAGATGAGATTAGTTTAGTACTAACAGACTTTGATGACTTAGGAACTCATGCATGGTTCGATAATAACTTACAGAAAATGGTAAGTGTTGCAGCTTCCATGGCAACATCAGAATTTAATCGTTTAAGATTAATTAGAAAATGTACGGGAGGAGACATTGAAGGTTACGTTGATGCAATTGATTTAGCAGAATTCAAAATGGCAGAATTTGATGCCAGAGCATTTCAAATCCCATTTATCGACGAGGTTGAAAACTATTTTATCTGGAGACAACAAGATGCTGTAAGAAATTCAATCTCTTCAGTTGCACAAAGTCTTTATAGTACTAAAGAACTTCATGGTGTTAAGACTGATCAAATGCAAGAACTGATTTTCCAAAAAGGAATCAATTGGAATGATTATGATTTCCGCATGAAACGAGGTGCTGTGATCGGCAAAGTAGAAGTTGTTACGATTGGATCAACTACAACAAAATTTATTAATGATGGTAAAACTCATATGATTGATCCAAATCAAATTGTAAAGCGAAACAAATGGCAAGTTATTGAAACTCCAACATTTACACAAGACAGGGAGTTTATCAAATCACTGATGTCAGCTAAAAATAAAATATAAACAGTAATAAATTAAAATCAGAACAATGAAATTAAAGGACGGTAATAAAAAGTTTTTGAAAGAATATCTGAATGCATTCTCCCCCGTGGGTAAAGAATTCGAAGGGCAAAAAGTTTGGGTTGATTACGTTAAACCTTTCGTTGATGAGATGAAGGTTGATGCATACGGAACAGCATATGGTCTTATTGAGGGAACTGGAGACAAAAAAGTTATACTTGAAGCACACTGCGACGAGATTGCTTGGATCATTACAAACATCGAATCAAATGGAATGATCCGAGTAAAAACGAACGGTGGATCGGATAACATGATAGCACCATCAATGACAGTTTTTATTCACACTCATGACGGTAAAAAAGTACCCGGAGTTTTTGGCTGGCCTGCTATCCACACAAGAGAAAAAAGAGTCGATATGGGTCCTGAAGTTCATGATCTATGGGTTGATCTTGGGGTCGATTCGGATAAGAAAGTTGCAAAACTCGGAGTTGAGGTTGGTAACTGCGTCACATTCGATCAGGAATTCTTTGAACTTGGTAAATATTACGTCGGGAGATCACTAGATAATAAAATTGGTGGTTATATTATTGCTGAGGTTGCAAGAGAACTTAAGGAGGAAGGAACGGTTTTACCTTTCGATCTTTATATTGTTAACGCAGTACAAGAAGAGGTTGGATTATTTGGGTCAAGATTGATTGCACAAACAATTAAACCCGATATTGCATTGGTGCATGATGTTACGCATAATACGGACTCCCCTAAAATGAACAAAGCCAAATCCGGAGATGTTAAAGGTGGAGCTGGTCCAGTTATTGAATACTCATCTCAGAATCACAAGGATCTAATTAAATTGGTTAGAGACGTTGCTAAGGATCAAGAAGTTCCATTACAGCTATCAGTTGGCTCATTCGGAAATGACACAGTTTCATTCTTCCTTGAAAACATCCCAACAGTTATCGTGGCAAGTCCACTTAAATATATGCACACCACAGTGGAAATGGTACACAAGGATGATGTGAAGAATGCTATCCTAGTTTTTAAGGAGACACTTAAGAAACTTACCACCAATACCATTAGTGAAATGAACGATCAAACACACAAATACCTATAATATGGCAATATCACCAGAGTACTTAAATAAAGCTTTCCATAGGGAAGTTGATGAATTTGAGACCAGAATCGATTCTAGTCTCTCAAAAAAAACCATAGCAAAAGGAGAATCAATTAGCATTGATACACTCCAGGGTATGAGCAGGAAACACTTTGATTTATTAAGAACCAGATACATCTCCGCCGGATGGAGTGATGTTAAGATGAATTCAGATCAGAGAGAGGGAAGCTGGATATCTTTTCATTATTGATCTGCTTGTAAATTTAAGCTATTAAGAGTGCTGTTACTTATATAAGTGGCAGCACTTTTTTGATATATAGAAGAAAATAAAAACAAGCATGGCTGAATACAAATATAGAGCGGAAGTTGAATTAAAGAATAAGAGTCTTTCGAGAGAGGAGTATGCTGGTGTTATTGCTAGTAAAATTGCTCAGAATTCAGCTGAATTAGAAACTATAATCAAAAAGGAGAAGTTAACGGAGGATGATCTTATAAAGATTGATGAGATTGAAAAGAATATAGAGTACATATATTCAAATAAGATTTTACCTAAGGTTACACCAATCGCAGTAACTAAGTTAAATGTGATGAAGACCACTTTACTTGGTGCCCGCGAAATATTTTCTTATGTTCCAATAGGTCGTGATGCTTTAACCGTGGATCCTCTTATACAGGCATCCAATAAAAAGTATTCGGATGCTGATGAACCTGGTATTATCGTGACGATACCAGATATCGATTTACAACCCGGCGTTGCTCATATGGCCGCAGACTATGTACCAGGCGTACAAAAATATACACAGGGAATAGCTGATGACCTACGTGGAGATCTACAATCTACATTAAAAATAACCAAGGAATCTTATGTCTATCCCGGGGTTTCTTCCGGGTTTTTACACGACAGAATTAAAATTGATAATCTATATACTGTTTCTTTTAAATTTAGAATAAACAATTTTCCATCCAAAGTCTTTCAGGATAATAAAGATAATAAATACTCTCAAGCAAAGGATAGAACCATAAAGAATAAAAAAGTGGTAACCAGAAGAAGTGATTTAATCACATTCGAGTATGAAGCTAAAAGCGATTTTCCTAGTAAAATAGAATTTGCAGCAATGGCTCCATTTGGTGTAAATTCTGAGGAGTCAAATAAACTAAAAAGCAAAACGCCTAATATTAAAAACATCAATTTTGATAATAAGTTTTACCCTTTTGCTATTGCTGCATGTATAACGAACCCAAGGACAGGAAGGAAATTTTCTGTCTACACAGATTATAAATTTAATCTTGGGACTTGGTATACAGTATCATTTAAAATCGGAAAAAATGATATATCCAAAAAATTTACGGAGGAATTAAATAAAGCTTTTAGTACCGCTACCTACCTAGATGGCGATGGAAATCAAAAATCTTTACGTGAATCATACTATTCTCTATTAAGTACACAGGATAAGGAGGGTAAAGTAATAATGAACACCTCACAATGGAATGCTTGCATGAGATCTTCATTTATATATGATGGTGAATCATATACAGCTAAAAGAGCTATAAAATTCCTGAAATATGCGGAGGAAAGAATGGGAAAGGATATAATATTTGGTGAACAGTCCATATATAATTTTTCAATGGCAGTAAATGGGATGACAGAAAGTATTGCTAGCTATAGAGGAAAGGTCTGGGGATCTTCCTTTAATAAAAAAAGAAAGCTTAAACAAGAAATATCTGCAAAAGCAGCTGATGGAGATATTATTATAATTGATTCTAAAATCAAAAGGAAGCCGTCCAAGGATACGAAGAATAATAGCTCACTTAACAGCATTGCATCCATGCCGGGATTTAAAACTATTAACTTTCATACAGTCAAAAATAGGAAAAAGATAGTAACTTTTAATGATGTATTTGATTGCTCTATATTAAAATCCATTTATACTGTTCCGTATCAAATCGTACCAAACTTAAACACGTTGGAGGATAGTAATTTGAAGAATTTTATTAACGTAGATCCTTTTGACAAATATAAGAATCTTTACAATAACTATCTACATAGATTGAATCACGGTGTAGATTTTGGGGAAATCAAGATTTCATATATTCCTTATGGTTCAGTAGAAGTATTACCGGAAGAGGTTCCGGTTGAGGCTATGTCAGCAAATGCATCAATCGAGCCTACCGATTCTGACCCAACAATTACTCCTGATGATCCAATAGTTACTGATCCGAACATTACTCCTGATGATCCGGTAGTTACTGATCCACAGCCAACCACTGATGGTCAGGAAGATAATACTGGGACGATGATATAATGTGATGATTCCTAATTAATAATAATATGTGGAGATATATACATCAATAGATCAAAACAAATTAAATAAAAATATATTGATTAGCCTAATATCCTGATGTATACATTGAAGACCTCATGTCGCTCTGGATTACTAATCTTCATACGGCGGATCTTATGTTATAGCTAACATACGTTCAAGTGTCGTAATGATCACCGCCGCAAGGTAGGAATCATGCCAGATGCCGGGTATTTATATCCGGTGTTTGGTCCATCTGGAAACAGATAAACTCGGTAACGGGTGGAAACCCGGGTGTAAACACCCGGGTTTCTTGTGTTATATAAAACCGTACACATCATCATATTTTTACTCAGCTATTTTTTTATATCGTAATTGGGTATTAAATTTACAGAAAAAATATGATATATGTTTAAACCGAACAGTTTATTTTACACGGATGGCTACAAGATTGGCCACAAAAAAATGCTTGCTCCCGGAACCACCCGTTTATATGGTACATGGATTCCCCGAAGCACCAAGCATGCACCAAAAGGGGTTGATAAGATCGTCTCTTTCGGCCAGCAATTAGTTGTTAAATGGTTGCATGATGAATTCGAGGAGAATTTTTTCAAACAACACATCAGCGTTGCTACCAGTTTCTCTAACGATATGTCAAAGTATCTAGGTCTTCCATTCGATGGATCACACTTCTCTGCTTTACATAAATTGGGATATCTTCCAATTAGAGTGAAAGCTTTACCCGAAGGAATCGAAACGAATCCAAATGTACCACACATGACATTCATTAATACTGTTAATGGATTCGGCTGGTTAACTTTGTATCTGGAAACGATCATCTCGTCACTGGCATGGAAACCTTCAACATCAGCTACACTTGCATTGCGTTACAAACGTAACCTGGTAGAATGGGTAGCTAAGACTGACCCTGCCAATGCTTGGTTAATTCCTTTCCTATGTCACGACTTCTCTGCAAGAGGTCTTTCGCCATGGGATATGCTATCGAGTGGTTTAGGACACGCTACGTCATTCAGAGGATCAGACACTATTGTTTGTATTCCTGCAGCACGATACTTCTATAACGAGCCAGAAAACGATGTCTGCATCAATTCTGTTAATGCAAGTGAGCACTCAGTTTCTACAACTAAGATCTTCACTGTTGGCGAACAACAAATGATCGCAGATTGGTTGGTAGATTTCCCAACAGGAATTCTTTCAATCGTGTCGGACACTTTCGATTTATGGAAATTGATCACCGAATACTTACCGGCCAATAAAGAAGCTATCATGGCTCGTGACGGTAAGTTGGTTATCCGTCCTGACTCTGGCGACCCAGTTGATATTATTTGCGGTAAACCTGACGAGTCTGGTGTGTTTAATGAGCAAGACTATGCAAAAGCATCTAAGGACGGAACTCCCGAACAAAAAGGTGTTATCGAATTACTTTGGGATATCTTCGGAGGAACAGTCAACGAACAAGGTTACAAAGTTCTAGATCCGCATATCGGTGCAATCTACGGGGATTCAATCACAGTAGATCGTCAAATTCAAATCTATGAAAGATTAGCTGCTAAGGGGTTTGCTTCAACCAACATTGTTTTGGGCATTGGATCATTTACTTATCAGATGAACACTAGAGACACTCTAGGATTCGCAGCTAAAGGAGCATGGTTTGAAGTAGAAGAACCAGTCTTTGGAGAATTTATTGATCAAAATCTAAATGTTGAATACGTTGGATATGACATCTATAAAGATCCTATCACTGACGACGGAACTAAAAAATCTTTGAGAGGATTAGTTCAAGTTGTAATGGAAGGCGACGAATATCATGTTAATACTCAATGTACCTGGGAACAAGAGGATCAGGGGTTCCTACAAACAATCTATGAAGAGGGAAGATTCGTCAATGAAACAACTCTTGAGGAAGTACGTAACAAATTAAATTCTTTATAATCATGACAATGGAAAAGGTATGGCAATGGCTTGCAATTCTAGTAATTGCAGCATTAACTGGGACATTAATTCATCACATAATATCTCCAAAACACGTGGTTAGATATGAACTAGGGATTGGATATGATGGAATACCAGCAATCACATCAGACATCGAGAACTCTCCAGATGATCGAATTGAATTATCAAAAGAAGTGAGCTGGAGGGATGCAGTTCATATGGTAGATTCGTTAAATATGAATCTTCGTAAACATCCTATTAAATAAATTAAATTATAAATTAAAATTAAATGGAAATTTTACTATCTTATGCATGGGTGTTAATCCCAATTTTAGCAATGCTGTTTTACAAATTCACATTGCGATTTTTCTTCGGTATGGTCATCATCCCGGAAAATAAAATCGGTCTAGTTACGAAGAAATTCGTACTTTTTGGAGCCAGTAAATCATTACCCGATGGAAAGATCATCGCACTAAATGGGGAAGCTGGTTATCAGGCAGACACATTAGCACCAGGATTATATTGGGGGTACTGGGTTTGGCAATACTCTATCGATCAGGCAAACTTTACAATTATCGAGAAAGGTAAAATAGGTTTATTAACTGCAAAGGACGGTGCACAATTACCAACCGGTTCGATTTTAGCACGACACGTAGATTGCGATAATTACCAAGATACAAGAGCATTCTTAAATAATGGTGGACAAAGAGGTAAGCAGGTAGGATATCTAAACAACGGTGTTTATCGTATCAATCCATTCCTATTCGAAGTGTTTGCTGCTGATATTACATATATCGAGGATGGCCAAGTTGGTGTGGTAACTGCATTGGACGGTGTTCCTTTAGATCAAAGTGCAATTGCAGGTAACGTTATCCAGAGCCACAATAACTTCCAGGACTTTGACGCATTCCTATCTAACGGCGGTCAACGTGGTTTACAGATTCAAGTTGTACAAGCAGGTACTTACTCGATGAATCCTTGGGCAGTTGAAATCGAGAAAGTATCAATGACATCGATTCCGATTGGTCACGTAGGAGTTATTATATCTTATGTTGGAGAGGACGGTAAAGACGTTACTGGAGAAGGATTTAAACACGGTAACATCGTAAACAAAGGACAGAAAGGTGTTTGTATTACGCCATTGGATCCAGGTAAATATGCGATCAACCCATATACACACAAGATTGAAGTTGTACCGACAACTAACTTGGTACTTAACTGGGCCACCGGAAGAAATGAATCACATAATTTAGATAGTAATTTAAGTACAATCACTGTTAGATCTAAAGATGGTTTCCCATTCAATTTGGACGTATCCCAGATCATCCACGTACCAGCACCGGAGGCACCTAAGGTTATTGCAAGATTTGGTTCTATGTCAAACTTAGTTTCACAGGTACTTGAACCAACTATCGGTAACTACTTCCGTAACTCTGCACAAAACTCCGATGTTATTTCTTTCTTAAATGATCGTCAAAAAAGACAGGATGCTGCTAAGAATGAGATCAAAAAGGTTTTGGATGAGTATAACGTTCATGCAGTTGACACATTGATTGGAGATATTACTCCGCCAGAGTCGCTGATGAAAACTTTAACGGATCGTAAGATTGCTGAGGAGGAAGAGATCACATTTGAAACTCAGAAGAAAGCCCAAGATCAACGTAAGACTTTAGAGTCTGCTAAGGCTTTGGCTGATATGCAGGGTAAAATGGTTGCTGCACAGCAATCGGTAGAAATCTCACAACGTGAAGCTGAAGCTGAGGTTAAGAGATCAGAAGGTGAAGCTAAAGCAATGGAACTTAAAGCTGGAGCTCAATCCAAATCTAAGAAGATGATGGCAGAAGCGGATGCTGCTCAGATCAAATTAACCGGTGATGCTGAAGCTTCCAAAATTGCAGCAATCGGTAAATCAACAGCTGAAGCTTACGAGAAACAAGTTAAAGCAATGGGAGGAGACAACTTTGCTAAATTCAAAATCACTGAGATGATAGGTACCAATGGCATCAAGATCATTCCGGAAATTCTTATCACTGGTGGTGATGGCGGTAACGGACCAATCTCAGGACTACTTGGGATGGAGCTTTTGAAACAAATCCAGGAGAAAGGTACTAATACAGTAACAACAAAATCTAAAGATGCCAACACAGGTAATACGTCCGAACTCAGCGGAGAAAGCAAATAATAAAAATCTATCAATCTTTTTAGCAGGATCCATTGAAATGGGTTCTGCTGAGGATTGGCAGAAAGTTCTTATCTCTGAGATATTACAAATGAATAAGAACATCACAATCTACAATCCCAGAAGAGATGATTGGGATTCAAGCTGGATACAGGAACAATCAAATCCACAATTCAATCATCAGGTAAATTGGGAATTAAATTCACTCGAAGTTTCAGATATAGTCTTCATGTATTTTTCACCAGAGACAAAAAGTCCAATATCTCTATTAGAACTAGGCTTAAATGCTGCTAATTCAAAGATGGTAGTTTGTTGTCCTGATGGATTTTGGAGAAAGGGAAATGTTGATATAGTTTGTTCTAGAATGAACATACCGCTTTTCACTGATATGAAATCCGCAATAGGAGCTTTGAAAACTAAAATAAATCAATATGCAGGAAATTAAAAAACACATCTGTTCGGAGATCGCTACAGCGGGGATACAAGAAATTCATTTACTAACTCACTCCTATGATGGGGCTGATGATTCAGGAACACAAAGAATGTCAATCAAGCCTGTCAGAAAAGTAATCAATCTAGAAACTTACAGGGTTAAGTCAAAGGTAAGTAAAGAGCAGTTGCAGGACATAGAGGCTTTCCATGGTATGGGCATGGGTAACTCACTAGATCCAAAGGCCTTATTAATATCGGCTTTAGGGAATGAGAATTCACAGCATAAGGACAAACTCGTGTATGACATAATGAAATTTGCAGGTGAACAAAATGTAAAATCAACATGGAGCAAGATTCAGCACAAGATGTTCGATTGGTTTGGTTACTCCCGAAAAATCAGGATTAAAGAGGATATTGATCTGCTAAGGTTAATCTCGGCAAGATCAAATTATATTCAAAAGGTTTCTCGCATAAGCGGTGCTAATTTTATCATAGTCAATGGGGCAATGGCTTCACGGATAATGAATTTGGAGGCATTTGTTTATAATGATCCAAATCAGCCCAACACCGAGCAATCGGTAGGTATGCTAAACGGGTATATCTATAAGGTTGGTGTTCTTGCTGGAAATTTCTCAGTACTAATAAATCCTAGATTAAATTGGAATGATGGCTCAATAGTTATGGGATCTGATATTTATAAAGGTCAGGAAGGAATATATCATCTCGAGATGCCAGAGGAGCTAGAGGAGATGGAAGAAATCAGCCCTGATTTTAACACTAACGTATTGTTATTGTTATCGCAAAGGCTGGCTGTTGTTCCGACAGATAATGCTCACTTAAGATATTATACGGAGAGCATAACAACGGAATCTTATCCATTTATTAGACACATAGTTCGTGAAATTAAACTTTGGTTGAAAACTCACACACCATTGGTTGCTAGATAAAAACCTAATAAATAATTTTTTAAGCCGTATATTTCTATTAATATTGCATAAAAATTAACAAATGAAAGTAATAATAGCAGGCGGAAGAGGATTCTCAGATTTCCAATTAATGAATGCAAAATGCAACGAAGTCCTATTGGAATCAGATGAAGACGTCGAAATAGTTAGTGGTACTGCAAAGGGAGCAGATAAAATGGGAGAACATTATGCAAGTGTTAGAGGATTTGCAGTAAAAAAATTCCCTGCTGACTGGAATGCCCATGGTAAAGCAGCTGGATATATCAGAAATAAGAATATGGCTGATTATGCAGACATGCTAATAGCTTTCTGGGACGGAGAAAGTAAGGGAACACAGCACATGATTAATTTGGCAAAGGAAAGAAATCTGATTGTTCATGTTATTAAATATTAGAGTATGCAGCGTATGGAGGTACACGATTTAGGAGGAGATAAGATAATGATCTTTAATTCACCATCAGAGGCAAGTAAGAAAATGTGAATGAAGAGGGATATTATAATAAGATGTCTCCGAGGTAAACAAAAGACGTATAAGAATCATACTTTTAAACCTCTTTAACTACTATAACAACACAAACTAAAAACCCAATCTGATGATTGGGTTTTTTATTATTTAAAATCTATTTTGTTTATTATAGATCTCGTTAGCTCTTCTATTATATCATCCTTCCATTGAGAAAAGTCAAAACCAGTAACTTCTACCACTGAGCTATCCTCTATCTGGCCATCCACTGTTATTCGATCATCATATGGTTTGCTCACATCCAGATAAACTGAAAGACCACTCGTATCTATATCAGTTATGTAGAAATCTCCATTGGATGATATGTCATTTATTACTCTCTCTATAACATCCTTAGTAAATCTAGGCTTTTTACCATCATCCTCATCAGGTAGATTTCTAATTACGTCTCTGGCTAATGATTTATCATAATCATACGAGTAATCAGAAACCTCATCAGAGATATCCGGACTTATAGTAACTTCCTCTCCGTGCTTATCAAAAGTAAGATTTGGATCACCCGAAACACCGTAATATTCAGCTATATTCGATTCTATGCTA
>JAUKPS010102819.1:0-26531 GCA_032273165.1 Chlorellidium tetrabotrys | reverse complement strand
TAGGTATTAACTACTGGGTTGTACGTAAATGTTGTTGTCTTCACAGCCATGATAGATGCGCCAAATGCGCCAATAGTGTCATTGATTGCTCGCTTGATAGCGTGACGTGGGAATGTAGGGGAAATAACAACCTTAGAGTCTACAGCGTGTTCTGCTGCAGGTGAGCCTAGGTATCCACGACCATACGGTGCTACAGTAGCAGTCTTACCAACTTTATCAAATGAATCTACCCAAAGTAGTTCTTCACCAATCTCGTAGATGCCAGTACCCAGAGACTGAGTAGACGCCAAAGAGAGGATAGTTGGGTTAGAACTTGGTGATGTAAGTGTTGTAACTGGTTCCGTAATGTGTGTGGTGCGGTCCTGTTGCAGGGTGTAACCTGCTAGGTTCATCGATACTTCATCGATAATCTGCTCTAAGGTAGTTGTCATTGTTCCTCTAGTCTCCTACAAATGCATCGTAGTAATTAACATCAAACGAGAATCGTTTCATGTGCGGCACCAGTGCCGATGTATCACACCATACTGGAATCTCTGCCTTATCACATAGTGAGAAGAAAAAGATATCTTCACCCATGAACTGCTTGTGAACGCCAACCTCAGTAAAGATTGGTGTATTCGGTAATGCTTCTAGGATTCTAGTAACGACGCTGCGATGCATCAACACAAACCCCATACCTGCTGCTCCAACCTGGAGGAACTTGTCCTTCGGTAGTGGATGCAAGCGCTTAATGCCCACTTCATTGCCATTGACTACAAACTCAAACACTGTCGGGCTTGGAACCATAAGCGATTCTTCTGGTGTATCTGTAGTGAAGTACACTCCAGTAAGGATTGGCTTCTCTACTGCATCACGCTTGTCCCATAGTTTGAGGAACATCTCAGGACTGATAACTACATCTGAGTCTACCCAGAGAATCCAGTCTGATTTATTGTTCTCATACCAATGCTTAACAATAGTTTCACGCTGTCGCCCAATTTGGTTGCCCTGGCTACGCAACGTAGTTGCTACCTTAACACCTGAGTGAAGCATTACATCAGTAACGCCCTGCATGAACTTGCCATCTACCATACCATTATCGCACCAAGCGATAGTTAAAGTCTCTTCCATTTGTCCCTACTTTAGTTAGTTACCACTTGACTTTGTCTGCCCAATATGCAGCAGACATCTTGCCTTTAGCAATGTTAGTTGCATGACGTGCCTTGAACGCCTTGTTCCTTGCAGAACCATCAGGTGAACCTTTAACGCCTTGCTGTCCAAATCGGATTGTCTTCACTTGGTCGCCAGACTTGGCAACAACTACATGAGACTTCTTAGGATGGCTTGGTGTGCGCTTAGGCTTGTTGAAGCCAGACACACCAGCACGTTTTAGGCGCGCATCCATTTACTTCTTCTTTGACATCTTTGCTTCGCTCATAGCGATAGCGATTGCCTGCTTCTTGGACTTGACAACTTTCCCACCCTTACCAGAGTGCAATCCGCCAGCCTTGAATTCTTTCATAACTTTAGCGACCTTCTTAGGTCCTGTGGCTTTCTTCATTAGTTGGTGTATCCATTCGGATAGATGCCATACTTCTTTGAAGCCTGGTCACGTGCCTTGTCAAGGCTCACGCCCTTCTTGAGGAGACGCTGGAGTTCTTTCTCTGTCCAGTCTGTCTTCTGTCGGCTTGTGCTAGGAGTTGGGCTTGGCTTTGGCTTGGCACTAGACTTCTGTGCCATCGCTGCTGCAGCAAGACGTGCGTTCATTGCCGCCATTTACTTCTTCTTACCCATCTTCTTCATGACAGTCTTCTTAGCGACAGCCTTCTTCTTGCCGTATTCTTTAATCATTGCTGACATTGGCTCTGTCTTTTCGTGCTTCTTCATAGCCGCCATTGACTTGTACTTCTCGCCTTTAACTGACATTTTATGCTCCTATTTCCTTCATAACCTCAGCCACGCCCTTCGTGACCTTATGTGCTGGAACCATAGTGTTTCCGTCGTACGCTTTATTCAAAGTCTCACTAGCCTTATAAGCCGCCTGGACGTGCTGTGGCGTAGTTCCTCCTGGCTGTATTCCTTGTGCTCTAGCGTCGCTATAACCCTTTAGACGGGCCTTCCAGGCCTTATCAGAGATATCTCTGCCAGCGTCACCAGTATTCATCTGGAGACCTCTAGCCTTACACCCAAAGCAATCGTAATCGCAGTTGGTATGGTCAATCTCAATATCGTCTTCCCATAGGAATGGGCGGTCTGTAACTATATCGCAGAGCACACAGCCCCACTTGCTTGCTATAAAATCATGGTCTTCATTGAAGCCCCACTCAAGCACCTTGCTAATATGACTGCATTCCATCTTTGTCCCTACTCTGCTGTAAAGTTTGCCTCTGTTACACTAATGCCACCAGCGATAAGTTCCGCCTTGGTAGCCTCTGATACTGGATACTCATGACCACCAACATAATACTCGTCACATAACGCTAGTACATCTTCGGTTGGGTACCTTACGATTCCATATTGAGAACCTGACTTGATAACAGTTAATCCACGCTTTAGGCGAAAGAACTCAAACAAGCGATGCCCACCTGAGGGGCCTTCTTCCACCGTTGGCGGTGTAAATATATAAGTAGTCATTGTCCTCCTTAATGAACTTACTCCTGAGTAGGGACATTGCTGCCCCTACCCAAGCGTCAATCAATTATGAAGAGATTGATGAGCCAGACTCGATGCGATAGAGTGCTTCCTCACGGAAACGCTTAAAGCCAAGTACGCCGTACCATCCGATTGGACGGAAACGGTTCAACTTGTCAACGACTGGTCCGATGACAGTGTGTGGCTCTTCTGCCACAGCCTGTGCAAGCGCCTGCTGTCCAGCGATGATTGTGCGGTAAACCTTTGCAGATGAAGCACCATCAGTTGCTGAGTAGAGACGTGGTGTTTCTACGAAGAAAGCACCCTTGTAACGGCCAACTTCTCCAGCCCAGATACGTGACTGGTCTACGCCGTAAGCGTTAGGGATAACCCATCCAGCAGAACCTGACTCGAGCATAAGGTCGTGAGCAACTTCTGGGTGAATACCAGCCCAGTATTCCTGACCACGCTTTCCTGATGCCTTGTTAGCACGGAGTTTAGCAACTGCCTTACCGATGTTTGCAGTAGACAATGTTGCAGCAGTAGTGATTGTTGCTGTTGATGTTGCTGTTGAGCCAGAGTAGATAACGTTAGAGCCACCGCGAAGTTCAGTCATTGCAACATCGTCGATTGAGTCCATCTGGTTACGTGCCATAAGTGTCACGATATCTGGGTCAACATCTGTCATTGAGAACAACTTCAATGCGCGTGTGTTAGTTGTAGCGTTACCGAACTCTTGAAGAGTAATAGTAACAGTAGTTGGTGTACCAATTGTTACACCATCTGGGTCTACAGTTTCTGATAGCGCAGAAGTTGCGAGTGAAAGGTCAGCGTACTTCTGGAGAACTACGATAGAACCTGGAATTGTCTGGTTAGTTGGACGCTTGTCCGCAACTGCGCGAATAAGTGGTTCGTCACGAAGTGCGAATTCGATAAACTTATCGTACGCCTTCTGTACTAGACCAGCTGAACCTGCTGTACCGCCGAGAGACGAGGAGCCTGTCGATGTGTAATTTGTTGCCATTTGTTCACCTCCAAGGTGAGTTAGTTAAACTGTGAGTTATTGCGAGAACAGGATTCTCTCGAGTTCCTCTTTTGAGGTTGCATTTGCCATGCGGTATTCGAGGTCTTGTGCTCTGTCAGGTGTGATTGCACCTTCGGTCAATGCATCCTGCTGGCGAAGTGCCTGTCGGTCTGCATCATTCTCTGGTGTTCCTGTTTGCTTGACATAATTAAAGAGGTCTCCGTTATCATCAAGCCAGTTAAGAACTGACTCTTCTGTAACATCGTCCAAATCTTTAAGCGCTAGTCGTGCAGCCTTCGGATTCACACCTTCTTTTTCTAGGATTTCCTTGACAGTTCGCTCACGCTGCGCCTTGGATAAGCCCTCAAGTTGCTCTGTGAGTTCCTTAATACGCTTCTCGTCATTACGCTTTGCCTTCCGTAACTTCTTTAGTAAGTCACTTCCGTCATTGCCTGTTGACTCGATTTCTGTATCGAGGTCATCGTCTTCTTCATCCCAGTAGTTGTTGCTCATAGCAACCCACCCTTCTATTCGTTGTAGTTCGCAAGCCACAGGTTCCACTCGGGGAAGCGGTCTGGCTCTTGCTATCGGTCTATTACGCTGACGGGGCCGATGGGTCCGTTCAGGATTCTATTATTTAGATGTCTTAGAACATCTTGTTGCTGAATGCACCTTGTGATGCTCCAGCAGCGCCAGACCAACGTCCAGCCTCTGCTGCAAGCAGTGCATCCTTCTTACGCTTAGCAGATGCTAGTCCGAGGATTACATCCTCTTCTGCCTGCTGCTGACCATACTGGTCAAGACCAGAACCTGAGATAGCGCTAAGTTTTTCCATAACTGGAAGACGCTGTGCGATAGTGTTATAGTCCACGATTGCATCTGCACCAGTTTCACCAGATGCTGCGATAACATCGCTACCAATTGTTCCAGTAGTTACGTTAGAGTACATCTTGCGACTCTCGTAGGTATCAGTTGCTGCCTGGTATGCATCTAGTCCTTGACGAACTGCTGCTCCACCAATCTCGGCAGATGTAATCTTGCGCTCAAGCGCAGGCAACTGTTCCTTAGGGTCAAGTACTCCTGCTACAATATCTGAAATTGATAACATCTTGTAGTATCTCTGGAATACACCAAGAGTTGATACATTGTTAAGAACTCTGTTGTATACACTTGAAACACGTGTAGTAGCCTCAGTTGGGGCAATTCCATTTCCGATTAGTGTAGCATACTGATTGGTATTAGCAAACTGACCAAGGTCATATGCCTTAAACATCTTCTCGTAGGCCTGCTCGTTATCGAAGTATGTCTTCTCATCAAGAGGCATCTTGCCTGCTGCGATGAGTCCATCATTACCAGAGAAACGCTCTTTGTATGCCTTATTATAACGTGCATCGTTACGGAGAAGGATAAGTATTTCATCTGTTGTAGCACCTGGATAGTCAGAGCGAATCTGTGCTAAAGTATCAGCGATACCCTGAATCTTGTAAATGCCAATTCCTGCAACCATAGCATCATACGCTGCATCTGCAATAACTGGAGGCTTCCTCTCAGGAGGATTATATGCTGCTGCCTCTGTCATTGCTGTTTCTGCACCTGCTACCGCTGCATTAGCCTCATCGATAGCGGCTTGAGTATCTTTAAGAGACTGAGGAAGGCTTGCAAGAGTATCATTGACTCCTTGTAAGATTTCCTGTGATGTTGGCTTACGCGTTGGTGTCTCTGCTACTATTTCTGCTGCAGTCTTACCAGCATTAGGGCCTGTTCCGCCGCCGCCTGGTTCATATACTCTAGCCATTATATCTTAATCCCAAATGCGTCCATAGTGGCGCGTAGGTCATTCTTGATAGTGTTCTTATAGTAATCAGTCTGCTTAATCAATGGGTTCTTCCACTGTGACTGCTCCCACTGCTTAACTGTCTGTGGAACTGCACCAGAGAATACATCTGCAAACTTATCTACAGTCACCTGATTAGTTGGTACGCCGTAAATCTTTGCATAAGAATCAATGTATCCACCATTGAGGTAGTCCTTGACTGTATTGCCCTTAGCAATCCAATCCTTTAGTGCAGGGAATTGGGTTGATGCATGCATGTTAATGCTTTCCATCTTGTTAGTCAGTGCTGCGCTAGAGCGCATTCCTGCTAGAGCATCGATGTAGACCTGCTTCTCGGATACAGCAATTCCATTATCTGCGTATGCGCCACGAATCTTACGTACAATCTGACCAAGTGCGCCCTGCTCCAGTTGCATATCATCTGCTGTACCTGGAGTCTTCTTGACTGCAGAGTAACGTGAGAGTGCTGTCTGTTCTACGTACTTGTTAAAGATATTATCTTGCTGTGTCTGAGTAAGACCAGCACCGCCTGCTGCTAGTTCAGCCTTATTGTATTCTTTAGCATATGCTGCAGCCAATTTCTTGTCTGCTGGTGTTTCAAAGAGGTCGTTAAAACGTGCGTTGATATCATCAATTAATGCCGCCTGAGGAGTAGTTGGGATTACCTTAGGAGCAGTAGTTACCTTGCCGAAGTACTTAGCAGAGAGAGAAGGATTAGTTACAAACTGCTGTAGACTCTTGGTATATGACTGACCATTATAGTCACCATGAACCATCATCTTGGTTAATGCATCGTAATCCTGCTGACGAAATGATACTGCAGCACCTTGACTTCTGATGAAGTCAGCATTTGGTGCCTGGCCCTCAGTGTAAAGACCAGGAACGCTGCCCAATTGGAGTAGGAGTGTTGCCTTATCAGGAGCAGACATAGTGCCTACTACTTTGTAGGGAGCATCCTTAGTATACTGAACAACGCCATAGGTAGGCTTAGGTGGTACTAATGTGCCACTATCCATACCCGCAGGAGACATGCCGATTCGAACCTGTGAACCGATAGGTAATCCTGTAAGGCTATTAGCAGTACTGGAACTTCCTACTGGTGGGGTTGATGCTGTATCTTCTGCTGGAGTTGTAGTCTTAGACTTAGTCTTCTTTGGAGAAACAGTCTTGTCTGAGGATTCTCCTAGGCCTTTGTTCAACTTCTTATCTGCCATTACTTACCCTCCAACTCTCTCTTAAAGATTCCGTAATATACCTTCTGGAATTCTGGATACTTAGTAATCAACTTTAACGCTTCCTCTGCAAGCCATGCACGTTGTGCGGTTGCAGCCTGTGCCTTTAGTGTCTTAGTACCAGCAGCAGCAATTGCTTTGTCGCGCTGAATTAGATAAGCGCGAGCACCAGCAAGGGCATTTGAATCAGCAAGATTTGGGTCATCTGCTGCAGCCTTTAACTGTACAACTGCTCTATCAAACCATTGTGTATCAACCTTAGGTGCAACACGTCCACGTCCTAGATAGGACTCGGTGAGTGATGCATTTGCTGATGTAATCTGTGAACTAGACCAGTTCTCAGCCATAGCACGGGTAGCAATTCTATCCTTTGCTGCTGCATAACGGATGTTAGTTGCCTTCTCCATGATTTCCTTGGCTGACATCTTACCAAATGAACCACGCTGTTGCTGGAACTCGTAGAGTACCTTAGATAATTCGCCGTTTGGATAGAAGTAGCCATATACAGAGCCATACTTATCGAGAACACTTGGGTCTTCTTTAATCATAGCGTATGTAGGCAAATTCGTTGGTTCATAGCCTGTTGTTGTACGAGTGATAGCAAATATCTGTTCTGGGCCGTAAAGGTCCAAGAAGTCTGCGTATGCCTTGTTTTTATCGCCACCAGCCTCAACTTCAAGGTTCTTGAAGTCTGAGAATACTGATGTTGCTAGAACTGTGTAGCCATCCTTACTACGAGCCAATGCTTCTGGTCGCATAGAGAATGGAATTGGAACCATTGCACCCATGATGCCACGCCACATTGTAAAGTAACGACCTAGATTATCGCCATCACGTGCAAGACGTGCTTGGTCTGCTGGGTCATTAAGGTCATACTCACCACTTGATGCAAGATATCCCATAGATGGCGCAAATGCAGCCGCATATGTTTTTTCTGCTCCAGCAACTGCTCCGAGTACACGTACCCAGTTAGCAGTGAAGAGTGGACCTTCCATCCAGCCAGCACTCTTTACATCTGGTGTTCCATATGGAAATGCCAACTTGTAAATTTCTTCTTCAAGTGCTGGTGGTAGAATCTTTAGTGGATTCTTGTTCATTGCAGAGAGTAAACCAACACCCCATGTAACGCCAAAGCCCATTCCTGGAAGAATACTGCCGCCGCCAAGGGCGAAGTTAAATGACGGTGGTGTTGCACTGACTGCGTAAGGACCAGTTACACGTGAGTCCGATGCGCCAGGTATGATTCCTTGCAAAACATTAAGTGCGCTAGAAGCGAACGGTACGAAGAACTTACGTTCTCCTGTCTGTGGGTCACTGTAGAAGATGCCCTGATTTGGGTCATAGATAGACTTAGCATCTGTCAACTCATAGAGTGCAGATGAACTAGACTTGGTTGACCAATCAGATAGTTTAGCAACCTTGTATACCTGGTCTGGATTATTAAGTGCAATCTTGCTCCAAGACTTAATCGTATCTTCCCATGCCTGAGCAAAAGGAGCAATTAGACGTAGTTGGTGGAACAGCAAATTACGCTTCTGAGCGTTATAGAACAATTCTGTTACTTTTTTATTAGCCGCATTTGTAGCAAACTGGTGAGCGTCCTCAAGAGTGAGCGGGCCTGAACCCTTGCTCTTCTCTAGTGAGCGCCAAGCCTTGTGATTTGTACCAATAACCTTACGGCTTACAGCATCACGAAGTGTGCCGAGGCTCTTTGGTGCGATTTCTTGCAATTTTGCAATTGCATCAGCATCTAGTGCATGGCTAATCTCTGAAATCTTATCCCAGTATGACTGACGCCACTCTGGACCCATTGTAGTAGTCTTTTCAAACTCTACAGCCTTATCAAAGAATGACTTAGCAAAGCCGTTGATGCGCTCTTCAATAGTTCTAGTAGTATCAGCACCAACCTTTGAAGTGGTAGACGGCAACGTCATTTCGATGTCGGTCCAGTCTCCACCCTTACCAAAGTTCTTCTCAAGTACTTCTGAGAATTCCTTATTGAGGTCAGCCTTCATCTTAGATGCTTTGCCAGCCTTGCCAGTTTTTGCTGATACCTTGAGGGCATGCTCTGCAATGGTCTTACCATTTGGGATGATAATCGTTGTTTCGCCAACCTTGGCGGTTCCATTAAGAAGAAGTTTCTTGATAATTGGAGCCATTGTACCACGGCCTGCTAGTTCTTCGATACGTGCAAGAACTGAAACCTGCTGTCCCTCTTTGTTAATGCCATTGAAGAGGTACTGCATTAGTCCCTCTTTAGTATTTACAAATTCCTTGAATGAGTCATCCTGGAAACGGATGAACTTATCGAGTGTAGCACGGCCTTCGCCTTCGAGGAAGTACTTTACAGTATCCATTTCTTTGCCAGGATTGGTTGAGATAACCTTGCGCACGAACTCTGAGTTGTGGAGAATACGCATCTGGCTTGCATAGCCCTGCCACCATAGTGGATGGCCAAACTTTTCACTGGTATAGCCTAGTGAACGGACCAACTTAGTGATTGCTCCATCGCTTGCACCTCCGACATTGCTGTCAGACATGAAAGAAAGATAAGGATTGATAAGATTGCCAGCAAGTTCTTCTGCTGCAAACTCTTCTGCAGATGAACCCAACTTGAAACTCTGATTGAAAACATCATTGCTAATTTCATCATACTTATTTAGGAATGACTTCCACTGTGGACCACCATCGCGGCCAAGCCACATAGCGAGTGCTGCACCTGGACGGTGGAAGAATGAGATGTGACCTACACCATATACACGAATCTGCTCTTCGATAATGTTACGAGCAATGTACGCAGGGCGTACCATAACGCTCTTCTTCCAAAGATTGTTAAGATTGCTCATTGTTTCAGAAACATTCATACGTGCAGCGCCAAAGCGCTTTGCCTGCTTGAGGAAGTCAGCGATTTCCTTAGCATCTGGAATGTATACAAAAGCATTTAGAAGTTCTGAGTCAAGGTGTGAACTGTGTAGTGTGACGCTATCGCCACCAACTAGGCCGAATTCAATGTCAGCACCAGTAGCATGCTTTGATGCCCAGTACTTGCTCATCTCATTGCGACTTGCTTCGAAGACGCGAGTTACTTCTCGGAATGCGTCCAACTGCTCTGGGAGCATATCAACGGCATGGTGTGCATAGATAGCATCAAATAACTTTGCTGTGGCTGTAAAGCCAGACTCAGTAGTAGTTGGTGCTAGTGCAATATCAGTAATCAACTTGTCAAGAACAATTTTAGGTAGGTTCATGAAGCGACCTACATTATTTACAGTCTCAATTAGTTTATCTTTGTCGCCAGTGTGGATGAGTGAACCACCACGCTCTGGGAGATAAGCCTTATACTTGCGTCCGAATGTCTGTAAGTCATGCCCAATTTCAACAATCTTCTCGCTGAATGGCATACGAGTTACGGCGCGAGCCTGTGCTCCCTTGAAGAATGCGCTAACAGCGACTCTGTCTCCAGGAGTGATAACAGTATTAAACGCATCCTTGACAGCAGTACCTACTGCGTTAGCAATCTTGTTGCTTTCAAGTGATGCTGATGCAGCCCTGATAGCGCGGCCAGTACGTGTGCCTGTTTCAAGGGTACGAGCAGCGAGTGTACCATTAGCAATGTATGGTGCTAGAGCAGCAAGGACTTCTTCACGTGTGGTAGCCTTAGATAGAGCAACTGCTTCATCTACTGTGAACTTACCCTTAGCAAGTTTCTGGATATCCAAGAAGTTATCTGCATTTGCAAGAGCGTCTAGAACGTGAGTTCCAGATGCACCTGAAAGGAATGTAGCAATATCATTGTAGTTGATATTGATATTATTAAATTCATCAGTAAGTGGATTGAACTTATCCCATGCCTTCTTATGAAGTTCTCGGCTTGCATTGAACTCTTCTGCAGCAGTGCGATATTCTTCGCTACGTCCTGTTAGTCTAGGGTTTTTCTTACGAGTTACTGCTGCTGCTTCTTTTGCTGCAGTCTTAGAAAGATTCATCGCTTCAAAAGATGCTTCAATTGCGCGGTTTGCTTCTTCAAGTTGGGCAGATAGTATAGTGACATCAACTGCTGCCTTAGCAGCCTTGATTCCACTTGCTGTTTCAGAGAGAAGTTTAGCCTCGCGTAGCGCGCTTGCTATCTTTGAGTAACCCAAAACTGGGTCAGTAAAGATTGAGAAACTGATTTCGCCAAGTGCATTCATGACACGAACAGTGCCAGACTCTGGTCCCTGCCCGAAAGCAGCCGCAGCAACCTGAGAGAGTGGGTCCATGAATGAATATGGGCGATAGTATGTTTGTCCATTGACAACGAACTTCTGCTTGTTATACTTTAGTGATGCTTCACGTGCGGCAAAACCAGCACCGCTCTGCTCACTTGCAAAGAAGCCAGAACCTAAATCAATTTTTTCACCCTTAGCAAGGTCCATAAAGACCTGACCTAATGTTGTCTGCTCAGCGATTCCCTTGATAGGGTTATCTGGAAGAACATCCATCTTAGCCTGCAATGAAGCAGTTGGTTCTACGCTAATGTGACGTGGGGTTCCCCAGGCAACGCCAGTGTTTGCAAAGTTGTTTTTGATTCCTTCGATTCCAACATCGACACCAGTCATACCTACACGAAATGCAGCATTGAAAGTCTGTGTAATCGTATCTCCTGCAACTGCAGCAGTACGAACAGCGCCCTTCAACTGGCTCCATGCCCAACCAAATGGTGTGTTGTTAAATCTATCAGTAGAAATCTTTGCACTTGCTACGCGAGCATCTTCCGCTCGCTTTGCTTTTGTCTGGGCATCAATAGCCGCAAGAGTAGCAACAATAGTGTTATTAGGTCCAGCGCCTGCTCCTACAAGACTTGTAATAAGTCCAGGTGAAGCCTCTGGGTGATTGGCAAATGCTTGACGCGCATTATATCCATCGATACCCTGCGCCATTTCAAGGGCCTTCTTAGTATCGCTATAATCAGCCTGCTGCTGTGTGATTGTGCGTTCTTTAACGCCAACCATGATAGGCATACCATTCTCGTCCTTACTGACGCGTGGTAGGCTACTCATTAAATACGACCTTGGGTGGATGCGTTCTCTAGGATGTAACGAAGGTCCTCATTAGTTGGGTCTAGCATATAAAGACCCTGCACAATTTGGATAGCCTGTTCAGGCTGAGGTGTAGCCATTGGAGGCAAAACCATAGTTGAGCCGTCGTTACCATGTGTAACATCCTGCTCTGGAAGTTCAGTTGGTGCATTAAGTCCTGTAAGCGGCGCCTGTACTGGTGCGGCGTTCATGCCTACTGCTGCAGATGGGTTTCCTGCTAATGGTGCAGAACGACCAATGTCCTCTGTTGCTTGGTTGGTTCCCCATGCTAATCCTGACATAGGCTTGAGTGCCTGTGTAGCACCACTCTGACCATTGCCACCTAGTGCGTTAACATTAGCAGGATTGTTCTGTGGTGCAGTAGGGCGATACCCGCCACTATTCTGATTCCCAGCCATTATTCCTCCTACTTAAATTGTTTGAAAATATAAATTGGCCCTGAACTATGCATATCGTAATCGATAGCAATCTCGATGGCCTTACGGATAATCTTTTCTGCTTCTTCGTGTGTCTTTACTTCTTGAATACCCAACGCTGCCAATGCGCCTTGGGCGACATCTCCACCAGAACCCATGACATATACGCCACGAACGTCGCTATCCCAAGAGTAGTCACTCTGAACCGCATAGATTTGCGCTTTGACTGAGATGAGGAATCCGCCTTCATTTTCTGCAACACCCTCATCCTTTTTAGTATCAATCCCACCCTCAGTGAAATGCTTACGCATTTGAGGGATAAACTTCTGTGTCATAAACTTATCTAGATTCTCAGTAGCCGTAGGCTTGGGCTGAGCATAACCATAATGGATAATGTTGATAGCACGTGTACTGCCAGAACCTGCAATCAGAATGCCATTATTATCAACAATCTTCTTTTCTCTGGAAGTACCATAGCGACCATCTTCATCGCTTAAGCGAGAATCACAACCCATTACCGACCAGCCATCGCCTTGAATCGCTACTAGAGTTGTCATTGTCCCCTACTTAAATTATTTGCCCTTAGTTACGGTACGAACTGATGCGTTAGCGGTTCCCCCACCAGAAAGACTGGAGAGTAGGCTCTGTACGCTTGGTGGTGCTTCTGGTGGCATCTGCTGACCTTGAGGTGCGCCTTGCTCTTGCGGTGCAGCCTCAGGGGTTGGACCCCCTGCTGGAGCACCTGCATTTGCAGGGGACAACTGCTCTTGCCCTGGCACACCAGCAGGAGGAACTTGCTGTGGTGGTGGGGTGAAGACTGCTTCAATAGCATCCTCTAACGCCTTGCCACCTTGACGTGCCTTAATAACATCTGCAATCTGACGTACAACTGCTGAGGCGTCTCCACCTGACATTGCCATCTGTGGGATTGCCTGACTTAAAGCCGTAAGTGAACCGAGTAATGCTGCTCGCATATCCTCGATTTCAATCTTTTCTAGTTCCTGAGTCACGTTAACCGTGAATGGGAGTTCTCTCATTGCCATATCGCGTGAGATAAGTTTGCCACCAAGAGCCTGGAGCATAAAGATAAGGCCCTGCGCTGGGTTAAGACCAGCAAGCATACCATAGCGAACATCAGCAGAGTAGTCACCCTTGATATCCTTGGTTGGTGCATAGTCTACTTCGTAAGGTGAACCAGCGTCAACGCCACGAATAGTCTTCTTGCTTGGGTAGATTGTTTCATCTACCTCGAAGCAGATACCAATTACGTCACGTAGTGCTGCAGCAAAGATAGCCTGTGCTGACTTGACCTGTGTATCGAAGGCTCCCATAAGAGCCTGTACGCCCTGGCCAGTTACGACTGATGCATTGAGGTTTCCAGTACGTCCTTCTGGGTAACGAGCGCCCACGCGGAGTTCCTGGTTGAGCAAATTCTGTTCTGTGAACGCGCCCTGTGGCAGGGTAAGTTCTACACGGCGTACGCCCGCTGGGTTCGCTGTGCGGATAATCGCATCGCCACCCATTTGGAGTTCCTGTACGTCGTTAGGAAGTACGATAGGAGCCTGTACTGACTTCTCAGCGGCTTCCATAGCAAGCAAAGCAAAGCGGTTGCGGAGCAACTGGATGCCTAGAATGTCATCGAACTGTCCACGGAGTTCGCCATCGATGGATGGCTTACGTGCAACAACAACCATCATCTTACCGATTGGATTTGCTGCCTTAGACAAGACTAGATTCTCACGTGCGGGAACGAAAATGACCGACTGGTCTTTATCGTAGTACCGAATCATTTCGATATCTGCAGTCATGTCCTGATGATAGCCATCTCGTCCGAGAAGTT
The DNA here is from genome assembly GCA_032273165.1 of Chlorellidium tetrabotrys. NCBI lineage: Eukaryota > Xanthophyceae > Mischococcales > Botryochloridaceae > Chlorellidium > Chlorellidium tetrabotrys. Next base: position 12,497 of record JAUKPS010102819.1, on the reverse strand, counting down.
GGCTGTCATACTCTGGGAACTGTGCGACGAGTTCTCCAAGAGTCATTGTGTAACGCTTTGCAAATGCAACGCAACGTCCGTAGCGGTCGAATTCTGGGTAAGCCCCAATTGGATTTTCTACGCGGATACGAGGCAACTTGCTTTCGTCATCCAATTCAATAATGAACGGGACGAAACCATAGGTGATATACCAGTCAGCGCCTGAGTACATGTGTACCGCTAGGTCTGAGTGCTGGAAGTAGTTAGAAGCGATGCGGGTACGACGGTCAGCAAACTTACGGGCTGAATCGCTTACTGCATTTGCTGCTGAACAGTTTACTGCTGGCAGTGGGGCCATGACCTCAGAAAGGTCGCGGGCCACAATGTCGATAAAGTTGGCTACTACGTTGGCATCAATGCCGTTAGGGAAGAAGTCTGGGTAGACCTCGGCAATCTTTCCCTTGCGGACAGCAAGAACATCAAGGTTGCGAGCATCGCGCTCGGTATTGCGGTAGCGCATCGCGTCAACACGTGCCGCTACCTGCTCCATTGATAATGCCATTATTGTCCTATCCGTAGTTTTCGTTCCATTGTTCTGCAAAGGCATCGTCTAAGTTAATAGAACCGCGTGTCGCTTTCTGCGCTCGCGTTGCCCAACGGTTTGTCTGGTACTGCCCAATCCGACTTGATTGTTGCATCAGTTCGCGGAAGCGAATGACGCAGAACCACAATGCCATAACGCAGTCAGTTGGGTTCCTAGTATCTGGTTTCCAAGTAATGAGTTCCTGTACCAGAGTCTTTAGACCCTCAGAGCCTTCGTTGCTTGGTAATTCAATTAAGTTGTTATCCTGGAAGCGCCCGTCACGCAGGGTTCCGAAAAGGGAGGCCATAGAGGCCACACCGAATCCGACATCCCACTTGTTCTTGCCAGTGAAGTGAGACTTCAATTGGCATCCGTAGGATGTAAGATAGTTTCTCAAGTCATCATCTAGGGCGTAAGCCTTCTGGTGAGCATTGATTTCAACACGTAGTTCCTGGGGACGATACTTCTCAACCCATTCTTCAATGAGGCGTTGAATCTTCATCGGGTTAGGGTCAGTCATATTCACACAGTCAAGAACATATATCTTGCCGTCTGCCTTGTTATATGATGCAACTACCGCGCCAGTGGCACCTGCCATAGCGGGGTCAAGACCGATAACGGTGTAGGCTGTATCGGCACTCTTAGGATGCCCTGCTGCGCCAGCCTTTAGTGGGCCACGTTTGCGCATACCATTCACCGAACCAGCGACGCAAGCAGGAGCAAAGATGGAATCAGATTCAACATCTTCCTGCTGATATACCATAGCCCAAACTGATGGGGCTACTTCCGAGCGTCTCTTGAAAAGAGATGGACCGTCCCACTTGGGGTAGAGTCCATCCTCAAATTGTTCATCTAGGTCGTTCTCTTGAATATTAGTCTTAGGCCAGAGCGTTTTCCAATTCTCAGGCTTTTCATCAAATTCTAGTACTGCTGGCATTGCACAGTAGGTGAAGGGCGTCTTGCCACCTGTCCACTGTGAGCCATCTCTAATCATCTTGTAGAGGTCAATGGGAGCAACACGGGTACCTACGATGAGTAGGCGACCGTGCCGTCCTAAACGAGTAATTACTTCCTTTTGAAGCCATTCAATTTGCTTCTCCCATTCGTGGGCATTGGAATTCATCACAACGTCATCTAGGATAATCAGGTCTGCTCGCGCACCGTAGATTTGCGACCCAAAGCCCAATGCTTGGACGGTAGGGTCTTTTTCTCCAGAGTCGCGGCCTGTACCTAGATAAATCATATCAGCAGACCATTGGGTAGCATCTGCCTTGTAACCGCCATTAGGGCCAAAGGCTGTCTGCATCTTCATGTAGGCAGGATGGCTAAGGCGGGTCTTGATAGCCCCAAGGAACTTGCGGGCCATGCCTTGAGTCTTTGAGACAATAATGACTCGGGCATTGGGGTTGGTAACGATTGTATAAAGAGTGTAGTTGGTGGTGATAGTTGTCGACTTAGCATGCTCAGGCGGCACGTTAATTAAGACACGCTTGGGGTCGCCAGGCTCGTAGGTCATACCCTGGGGCTGCCAGCGAGGCTCCACGCCTTCGATGAGGTCGAGCCAGTTGAGTTGATGGTCAAAGAGGGTGGTGTCTAGGAACTGTTGGGAGAAGTCGGGGTAGGATATATCCTTGAGTTCTGCTAGGTCTGCCTTGACACCCTTGCCTGCAAGGCGGGCTTTATCTGCCTTAGCCTTGAACTCTTCATCAACCATAGACCATTGACGGAATGTGGTATCATTTCTACCTACAGCGGCCATAGCCGCAGTTACTGTTGCACCCTGTTCTAGCAGTACTAGGACCTTGGCCTGGGCCTCATCCTTAGGGACAGATTGTACCCCTGGTTTACGCCCTCTTGTAGCCATCTATTGTCCCTTAAAAACGCCTTATTAACGGTGGGGTAAAACGGATAGTCCTCACCCAATATATTATTATATATTATATCTATTATTATATAGGAGACTGTGTAGCCTTAGCGGAGCAGGCTCCGTATATGTATTTATATACATATAAGATAACCTGTTCAAACAGGGTAAACCGAACAAAGTTCGGGTATCTTTTTTAGAAATAGGGCAATTTGAGCGTAAAATAGTATATATAAGGGGGGCTAATATAACAGAAAATTATTATTGGACACTTAATCTTTACGTATCGAAGAAATTAAATAATCCCCCCTCAAACCAATTGTCGACATATCGATATTGCCCCACCAATAATAATTGTCGACATATCGACACAGCAGGGGGCATGGGGTGGGGGTAGGGCTTGTCCATATTGTGAGAATTAAATCTCGAAATATGAGACGGGTTACTGTCTCCCCATCCATGACCGAGGGGGCATAGATAGTTGAACTTTCAACTACTTTTCAGGGGGTGGATATAGTTGAACTTTCAACTACTTTCGACCCTGCGAGAGTGTCCATATATTGAGACAATTCATCTCACTATGTGGTTCGAACACTTGTTCGATTCCGCTATATAATATAGCGACACGCCGACCCTCACCCTGCGCCCTCGATTGGCTTTCCCTGCCCTACCCGTGTTACTCTTGGGGCACGCGCAGCGACCGCTGCGCCCAATCGAAAGGCTCAAAATGTCTAAGAACGAAAACGCTCCAAAGTCAGTTGAAATCACTACTTTTAACGCTTCACTCAAGTCATCTTATGAAAACCTAATCGCGTCAGTCGGTGCGACCAATTCCGACAATCTCGATTTCATCCTCGAACTTGCCGACCTTCTCAAGACCAAGGCGATTTCACAGGATGAGGCGATTTCGCAGATGAAGGCTCTCGCCAAGGGCGTGGCTCTATCTCCTGCGGTTCGCCACTCACACGTTCCAAGCGTCACAGTGGCAGCGCTCATAATCGACCAGTACGGCGAGGAAGTTCTCGATATCAAGGCGGAGAAGGTTCTCACCCTCGCGGTTCGCGTTCTTGCCGATAAGAAAGCCAAGGGCGCTAAGGCTCACATTGAGGCTTGTGAGTCTTTCAAGGCTCTTGATGAGGAGACACTTTCCAAGGCGGAAAGCCAAGCCCGCGACAAGGGTGAGGAAATCAAAGATGAAATCGCTGCTGCGTCAGTGACCGAGGCGATTACCCTTGAGTCGATTCTCGACCATGTCGATATCTACCTCAAGGCGCAAGACCTCAAGACCCTCACCACAAGCGAACTTGAGAAATTGTCTAGCGTCATGGCTCGACTCAACACAGTCGCAAAGAATACCAAGGCAATCGCCAAGGCATAGCCCGACCGAGAAAGCCCTCGCCGAGAAATCGGCGGGGGTTTTTTCATGCCCAAAAATCGCGCCGACACAAACCAACACAAACTATCGACCGACCGACTACGAATCTTGCGCCGACACAAACTGACGCACGAACTGGGTATGGAACGAACGAAGCCGCTATATTATATAGCGAAGGTTTTGGGCTTGACCTACCCCCCTTTATAGGCTACACTTAGACCATCAAGCCAGCAGTGGGTGTTCTTCTGCAATCTTTGGCTTGCTATATAATATAGTGAAAGGTTAGGCAATGAATACAGATACCCAATCGTTCTTCTCCCGCTTGGTTGCTCACAATGAAGTTATCGCTAATCGTGAAGCGGAAGCCAAGCGCGTCCAAGATATTCGCGACAAGGCGCGTGAGGCTATTCGCCTCGCTCAAGGTTATGATTCATCAGACTTTGCGGATAGCCCGCAGAATCGCGTTCAGGAGATTGTAATTCTAGGGGTTGCAAAGTGACCGAGATAATCACCTGCCCCTACTGTCTCCAAGATTACTGGGATTTTAATATTTACCGCATGCTCGACAATTCGCTCATGTGTAAGGATTGCGTACGTGCCGATATGCCGATAGGAGCAAATAAATGAAAGATATAAACGATTGCGTTAGCCATGAGGAGATAGACGCCGAGTTTATCGCTGGTCAGGCACGATTGAGAGAACTATTGACGCGACTGGCTTTGCGCCAGCAACAGGGAGATAACCGCGTATCCTATACAGGGGTGAAAGAACTGATAGACGCGCTAGAAGTCAATGAGTTTATCCTCGATAATGTGGAAGGATTCCGCGCTGTATAATATAGCGACCAACTTTCGGGTTTGACTTCTACCCCAATAAGTGCTAAGATAAAGCCATTGAACAGATAAGGCTCTCCCTGAATTGGGCGGGGATGATGCTGGTCGTCCACGATAGGCAGTTACGCGAGTGCGAGTCTCGCGGTGGACACGCTCACTGTATAATACAGTGGCATTAGTTAAGGAGATAAGATGTACCTACAAGTTACGGACATTATCGCAGTTACGATTGCGCTAACCTTGTCTATTACGCTTATCGCTACTACGGCGGTACGAAATGCTCAACTGGTCAATGACCGCAATTACTGGAAATACCAGTATGATGAACTCAAGCACTTTCTAGAAAATGAGGCGCTATAATGACTTACTTATCTGCTGACGAATTGGTCGCAAGTAATTCGGCCGACACAAACTCAACGTGGGAGTCGAAATTGGACTATGAACTCGCCACGGAAATTATCGGGCATCCCCTGTCGGTATCTGATTGGAACGAGTTGATTACCCAACTAGATGATGTAGTGTTCGAGGTAGTAATGAGTTTCAAGAATGAGTGATATTACAGTAGTATTAACTCCTGCCGAGCAGAATATCGTTAGGCAATCGCTACGAGCGGAAGCAGAACGCATGGGTAAGGGCGGATATATCCAACTTAGCCGACTTGCGCTCGATACATCAAGTAAGATTGCAAATATCATACTTGACACCCACCACGCTAAGGTGTAGAGTTCTACCTATCAACCCAGCAGTACCTCACGCTATATAATATAGCGGAGTATAACGAAAGGAAAGATGATGACCGAAGTTAATGAAGAATCAACAGTCGAATGTGCGGTGTGTAGTACCGACATTGATGCTGATAATCAGTACACTACAGAGTCAGAAGAAACAGTCTGCTCAGACTGCCTAAGAAGTTGCGACCGCTGCGGTGAACTTGGTACCGAGCATGACGAATGGCGCTTAGTGGATGCCGATATGTGGTGCGAAGGATGTACCGATAGTTATGGCCACTGGTGCGAATCATGTGACGAATACACGCGACATGGCACAAGTTATATAGCAGATAGAGACACCTACTGGTGCGATAGTTGCTGTAGTGACGCGTATTACTGCGAGAGTTGCAGTAACTACTTCGAGGATGGTTTCTGCGAGGATTGCAGTGACGCCAGCGTAATCCATGATTATAATTACCGCCCTGACCCTATCTTCCACAGTACCAATAGCCATGAACGCTTGTTCTTTGGTATCGAGGTAGAAGTAGAAGCAGGTCGCAATCTGCAAGCAGCGTCCGAGTATGCCAATCGACTAGAGGGTATGGATTTTGCCTACCTCAAGTCTGACGGGTCGCTCAACTGTGGCTTTGAGATTGTGACTCATCCCATGAGCCATGATTTCTACAAGAACGAGATTTCCGAGTTCTATACCACCCTTAACAATCTCCGAGAGAGTTATGGCGTAAAGTCATGGGGTGCTGGTACTTGTGGAGTCCATGTGCATATCTCCCGCACTGGGTTTAATGGCGGTACTCATATGCACCGATTCCTCAACCTTGTGTATAGTAATCAGATATTCTACGAGACTCTCGCTGGGCGTTCATCCGACCGCTGGGCTAAGTTCTCGGATATCAAGCAGACCAAAGAGGTCGGCCGAGATGAACACGGGTTCCGCACTTGGAAGGAAGTCAAATCTTTCAACGATAAGATTAAGTCAGGGCGTCACACTGACCGCTATTCTGCCGTAAATACGCAGAACAGCGCCACGCTAGAGATGCGTATCTTTAGAGGTAGCACCCAACCCCATGTAATCAAATCATATATTGACTTAGCGCATGCCAGCGTTGAGTACACCCGTGTAATGTCCGTGAAAGAAGTCACCAACGGCGCGCTCGACCCTGAGCAATTCATTCACTATATTATACAGCACGAAAAATTATACCCTGAATTGGTTGACAGAATCAACCGCCTTTATATCCCTACCGCTTGGTTTACCGAGCAGACTGTGAGTGCCTAACCATGTGCCTATTAGTAGTCGCGTCGCCTAACTCGACGCCAAAGAAGAAAGACCTAGAATGTGCTTCATGTAATAATCCGCATGGCTTTGGCTTTGCAGTGATTACCCCTAACGGAATCGTTACTGGCCGTGGCATGTCTGCCAAAAAAGTAATCAAGCAATTCCTCGAGGTGCGTAAGCAGTACCCCGAGAGTTACGCAATGTTCCACGCTCGCTATGCTACGCATGGCGTTAAGAATGAGGATAACTGTCACCCGTTCAAGGTGCCTAGCAATCCTGATACATATCTAGCGCATAATGGCATCCTCGATATCGATATCAAGGCTGGCGACCGCCGTAGTGACACGCGTATCTTTGCAGAAGATACACTGCCTGCTATGGGTGGCGTTGCTGCCCTAGATGATGACCATGTATGGTCTATGGTTAGCAAGTGGTCTAGTGGTAGCAAGATTGTAATCTTCACCCTTGACCCTGCTGCCAAGGATACTTGCTATATCGTCAACGAGTCCGCTGGTCACTGGGATAACGAGGGCATGTGGTGGTCTAACAATGGATACAAGCCAACTACTTGGTCTACTACCTCGTACTACAAGCCTGCTACTGCTTCCGAGATATACGAGAAGTACGAGTGTGCTCACTGCCTCACCATAGCGGTAGAGGATTCCAACCCGTACTATTGCGAGATGTGCTTCACGTGCTATGATTGCGACGGCACTTATCAGGATTCCTGCATGTGCTGGTCTCCTGAACGTGACAAGAAGAAGTCAGTAGAGAAGGCATGGTACTATGATAAAGCATTCGATTTCTAAGCCGCAAGGCTCGGTCCGACACAAACTGAGGGGAAAACTATGACCACAGAACAGCGCGAACAGTTGCGTGAAGTCCTTATCGACTACATTCAATTGCTCACCACAGAACGTTCACTATATAATATAGTGGGCTATGACCAACGCTTAGCGCAAGTGCGCACAATATTGAGAGAGGTAGCATAATGAGTGAAGTAACGCTCGATGAGTTAAAGCAATCGTTCCAAGTAGATATCGGCTGGCCAAAGACTATTGGCTGGGTCAAGGCGTTCAAGTTGCGCGATTATGCTGATGGAATTACGTATAGCGGTCGCCTGTATTGGGATGCCAATGACGGATACACTGTCTACTGGGATAATGAGAAAGCGCCAGCGATGGCAGACCGACCTGAGTTCGAGTACACACTAGACTTATTTACTACTGACCCGTGGTTCGTACCGCCTTACGGCGACTTATCTGATGCAGGAATGGATGGTGTATAATGATATATGTATTCATCTGTGACCCTGAGGAATGTGATGCGATGATTAAGGTATATGTAAGCGAGTTGCATGACTTCCCCTCAGGGGAGATTAAAATGACCTGCCCTTGTGGGCGTAGCATGCAGTACATAGGATTGGAGAATGCAAGTGAGTAGAGACCCGCTATGGATGGAAGGTGACGACGTTGCCAATGATGACGACGAGTACGATACTTCCGAAACTGACCCTGACCGCCTACACGACGGATTCTATGACGATTAAGAGAGGAGAAGGCACTGATATTTATTAGATTTGCGGTAGTCATGGGATTCATCTCACTTATGAATGGATTTACTATGACATCATTTATCCTATCTCTGATATGTCTGTACCTATTAGGTAAATTATGTTAACGAATTGTGCGAATGACATCAACCCTGATGCTTGGTTTCCTGAGTCCCCACGTGGTTCTCAGTCAATAACTAAGTTACAGGTGATAGGTACGGAAACATCGAGAGCAATCAATCTATGTAATTCATGTCCGAATAAGGCATCCTGCCTTGAAGAAGGTATGAAACCAGGGAACCTCGCCTATGGAATCTGGGGTGGCAAACTAGCGGGAGAACGTATCGCTATTGCCGACGTTGAAGGTATGGACTACATGGTCAAGCCAGAGAACGCTAGAAAGAACAAGGTGAGAATCCCTGTTGACTCTGCTAACCCTATCAGAAGTGTAATCTTCGAGGAACGAGATAGGCTGACCAAGGAAGAAAAGAAAATGGCCGTGAACTTCTACAATAGAATCACACCATTCTTGGAGGTAGCAAATTAATACCAATGTAAAGATATCAAGCGTAGCGCTGATAGTGACAATAGCATGTACTACCGCTATCGTACTTAGTAACAGAGACGACACATCAAAAGATAGCGTTCGAGTGTGGACTAAGGCAGATAGCAAGGCATACGCCAAAGATTCGGTCAATGACTGGTCTCACAAGCAGTACATCTGCCTAGCATCCCTATGGGGTAAGGAATCAGCATGGAAGCATACGGCAGTTAACCCTAAGAAGGTTATGGGTAAGCATGCTGGTGGCATACCGCAATTACTGGGTCTATCACCACTAACCCCACCAACTATTCAAGTTGACAGGGGACTGGATTACATATATAATAGATACATCACGCCATGTAAAGCATGGTCATTTCATAAGAAGAATGGGTGGTACTAATGTCACTATATTATATAGTACGAGAGAGGGTTGACGATGGCATCGTATGAGTACAAGTGCAAGGCAGATGATTCAACACAAACTATTAATCGCGGCATGACAGAGGATGAGATTATCCCCATGTGTGACGTATGCAACGACCCAATGATACGGGTCTACTCAGCACCACCAGTAAAATTTAATGCTACTGGCTTCTACTCAACAGGAGGATAAGATGTATGACTACGATAAGATGAAAAGAAAAAATAATAGAGACTTCTATATCTTTGCTAGCGCCTTAGTTATTCTTGGGATAGCGAATATAGTTATGTTTGTAATTACTATCAGGGGGAATTAGATGAGCACAATTAGTTGGAAAGATATTATCGAATCACAACTCAGTGAGTTGGATAAGCACGGAATGCCAGAAGATTTATACACCGACCCAGCAGAGGACACACCAGATGAAGTGCAGTAAGAAGGGCTTTGCCACCGAGCAGATAGCACAAGCCTTTATCTCTAAGGCTTGGTCAGGCGGAGGTACTTGGAGGGGTAGTAAGTTACCTACTCGCTCATACTTTTGTCGCTATTGTAATCAGCATCACGTGACGAGTGCTCCCCTTCGGAGTCCTCAGGAGTTGCAGGCTCTAACTCATTATCAACAAATGGCTTGAAGCCACCAATCTTATTGATGAGTTTATTGATAGCACGCTTATGGCGCATACGCGCTGCATCTTCTGTGCCTAGTGATAACTCATTGGCGATGTCACCAAAGTCCATTGACTCTGCGTGACGTAGGAATAGCACGCGACGGTCATCGATAGATAACTTCCAGAATCCGTAATCAACTTCAATCATCATAGCCATTAGATTGCCACCCTCATTGGGGGCACTAGGCTTACCAGGACCTGCGAGATTTAACTTAGATGTTGTACCGTACTCATTACGTAGCACAGCAGGGAGCAACGCTTCTACCATTGATGCTTCGTAGTAGAACAGGTCACTCGTTTCATAGCCACCACTCTTAGCCTTCCAGTGATTGCAGTAATCCAGAGCCTGATTGCGTAGGCTACGATAGATTAAATTCTTAGCGTCCTTCGGACCGATTGCTTCCCACGTATCTAACTTAACTGGGTGCTCAACGAACCATTGATAAAGTGACTGCTTGATATCTTCGATATCTATATCATTAAACTTGCGGTGATATTCAGAGGCAACAGATGTGACTACATAATCCCAAGCCTCAATGCGTGACCACTCAATCATAGTAACTTAAACCCCTGGTCTATATGGATGAAGCCAACTAACTTCATCTTATTGTTCTTGTTAGCGAACTCAGTGGTGGAAGGTAGCCACTTATCTTTCCATTCAATCTCTGATTCTAATTGTAGCAGGTTGAATGCCCAGATACCTTCGGGTGTCCAGTTAATATACCAAGGAGATAACCCTAACTTAGCCGATTCGGATACGAGAAAATCATACTTCATCTTCTCAATCAGTAGGTCAGGGTAATGTGTGCGACGGCACTTGAGTTCAACGAATAACTTCTCGGACTCAGATGTGCAATCAAATCCATCGTATGTTTCAGGGGAGTGAATGAGGTCGGGAAACTTATTCTCCTTAAGCCAGTCGAATAGTCCCTGCTCTTTCATTTATCCCACTTCCCTCGCAATACAAGTAGCGCAATTATACCATAGTTAGCAAGGTCCTTGAAGGAATCCTCTAGTGGTTCGTGCTGTGCCTGTGTGCCATTGTCTAGCAGGTTGTTGATGCGTGCTGTCTTGTCGTGCATACGCACACGCAATCCATTGAGCGGTCCCCCTGGGGACTGGCTAATGTTCTTAGGTCCATAGTCACGATGCTTACTGATAAGCAAGTCACCTAACTCTTGTAAGGTATCTCTTACGTCCTGCTCAAAAGAGGAACTGATAGGGTCACCTTCAAGTGCTGGTCCTCCACGCTGTATGCCTGAACGTTCAATCCTTGTTCTGCCAGTAGGGTTATAATCTGCCATATCTCTTCACGCTCCGCCTTCGTCGTCACTTGGTCCCCTTAATAACTTCTCTAATTCTTCATCGAGATTATGCATCTCTTGTGATACTACCATATCTTCTACTAACTCCCCGACTCCCTCGTACTCCATCTCCGCTGCGAAGAGCGTGATGTATGTAGATTGTGCAAGGTTGCGAATCTTATCTGGCTTATCTGCGTGACCATATAGGTAGCGCAGTAGGGAACCCATCATCAACTTGAATCCATTGGGCAACAGGTAGTACGGGTCGAACTCTTCATCGTCTGCAAGTAAGTGGTCTATGAGTTCAAAGGAATCTTCAAACTCTTGATGACACTCGTGACAGAATCGTTCAGGGATATGCTCGTCGCTCACGCCAACTCTTTCTCAATAGCCTGAATAGTATGACAAGGATAATCTCTACCCTCATAATGGCACTCATAGCACTGACCATCGCTTGGCTTATGCAATTCCACTACTGCACGAAGGGCTCTTGCTCCATTGTGCCAGCAGTCATCGGACGGTCCTCTTAATTCAATATCTATTTCTGCCAGCAATTCATCGTGGGTCATAGTTGAATCTTATCTAGGAAATAATCTTTACCCTCTTTGACATACATTGAATTGACATCCTCGTTGTCAGGCAGGGTGATTGTAGTTACTGGCAACTCACGAGTCAGGCTATTAGCAAAGTCACGACCAGGCTGGTCGCCATCTGCGAATATAAATACTCGCTCAAAGTCTGCAAGTAATCTAGTGTAATGCTTCTTCCAGCCATTAGCACCAGGTACGCCCACTGCTGGGATACCAACACACTTAGATAGAGTGATAGCATCTAACTCCCCCTCGCATACTGCGATGAAATCGCCAGCCTTCTCTACATCTAGTACGTTATACATCTTTGTATCTGAGCCAGGCATACCCATATACTTAGGCTCAACCGCTGGGTTCAGCGAACGAAAACGTAAATCAACTACGCCAGTCTTAGTAATGTATGGAATACAAAGGCGACCGAGATACTGTTCGTGCCCTACCTCAGGCTCCGTAACCACGCCTAATGACACCAGACGCGCTACCTCCTCGGTTATTCCCCGACTTGCTAGGTAATCTCCCGCCTGATGAATACTTGCCGCGTACTTGTGGGCTGCTCGTCCCAGTAATTCCTTCTGCGATACGCTTTGCTTCACGAATATCTACCCCTTCTTGCTGACATATGAGTTGCAAACTGTTTCCTTGTACTCCACAGGCGAAGCAGATGAAGATGTTCTTATCCAAGTTCGCTGTACCACTCTGGTGTGAGTCACCGTGGAAGGGACACCTAAGATTAATTTGTCCGTGATTGGAGCGGATGCTTGCTCCGTAGTGTTCAAG
>JAUKPS010102708.1:0-26597 GCA_032273165.1 Chlorellidium tetrabotrys | reverse complement strand
CGAGAACATCCTGCTTTTGCCAGTGCGTCTCGCCCTTCATGACGGGAGTGCCTTGGGTGAAAGCCTCGTAGCCCTGCTTCGCGCCCTCCGCCGCCCCTGCCACCATCCCTTGGATGAATTGCACAGAATGCCTTGGGTTGTTGGATAGCACGGTTTGGATGGTTTTCAGCACAAGGTGGGTGGCGTTCCCAGTGATGTTGACGAGCTGGGTGCCGAATCCTGACAAGATGTTGGCATACCAGTATGCAGTCAGCACACTTCTTGCCGGGATGCCTTCCCAGAGGGCCAGCTGGGCCATCAGGTTCCGCTGCGCCACATTCCGTAGCCACGATCCCTGCGGAGTTGCCTCCACCCGGTCTGCCAAAGTGCGGATGCTGGCGGCAAATTCCGGGGTGAATCGCGGGAGGTCAAATGCCTTAGCGTAGGCATCAAGGAAGAACATCCGCTCCATCACTCCAGCCTCCTTGGCCTCCATCAGGTGCCTGACAATCTTGGGCACACGCTCGGCCACCCGACGCTTCCTCGGCTTGAGTCTGGCGAGGGCACTCTGCACCGCCTTGTTATAAGCGTCGAGGCCCGCGCGGCGGCGGTTCTCGGCGGATATACGGTCCAGCGATCCCGCCAAGTCGGCGGTGACTCCCAACTGGGCCATCTTCTGCATGAAATCCGGCACCTCATCAACGAGGTGCTTGCTGATGAGGGCGTTGATTGGATTAGGTTCCCCCGGCATACTATAGGTAGGGGTGTCACTCATGAAGGTATACAGCTTCTTCAGCCTGCTCTCGGCCACCCCCCTGTTGCGCAGGGCGGCGATGAACGCGGCCCGTGCAGCAGCCGTCTTTGCCGTAGCCTCCTTGCGCGCCCGGTCCATCAGCCATTGCTGATACTTCTGCGTCACCATCCCGTCGAAGGTCTCCTCCAGCTCCTTTTGCAGCGCAGGCAGCATCGATGCCCCCTGCGGGGTGGTGATGCCTTGCTGTATCTGCTTCATCACCTTGCTGATGGCTTGGTTCTTCATGTCGAGGGCGGCTTGGTCCCGCGGCTTGCCGGTGTCGAACGCCGCCTTCCACGCATTCACCGGGCTGCCACTCATGGCATTGATCAGCACGCGGCGCATCAGCGCAGGCCCGCCGATGGCATAGGTCATGTCTCCGGTCGCTTCCTCCCATGCGGCACGCAGGGCCGCTTGCTTGATAGGGTCTTCGATGGCGTCGATCTCAGCCTGCACCAGCACCTCCGCTTGGTTGATTTTGTCCCAGCGCAGGTTGTCGCTGGACAGGTTCATGACGATCGTGTCGATGGCGGTCGGCTGGTTGCTCTGCCCGTCCGTATTGGCCAGCCCGGCACGCTGCACCGCCCGGCGCAATAGGTCGGCCAGCATGACTTGGGTGGCGTTGTCGAACGCCGCGAGGGCGCCGGGCGCGTCCCGGGGGCCCGCCATGATCTGCCAGAATTGGCGGGCCAGCCTCTCGCCACCCTGCTCGGTCATGCGGCGGCGGAAGTTGGCCAGCTCCGGCAGCTGCACCCGGGCCGGGCGCGGGGGCCGGGGCATATTGGCGTTGATGGCGTCAAGAATAGGCTGCCCGATCTGCGGCTTGCGCTCCAAAATCCTGATCAGCTGCACCAGCTCTGAATCCTCGGTCGCTTCAGCGATGGCGGATTGCACGGCGGTGCGGAAGATATCAGCCGCCTGTTCCGGGGAGACGTCCAGATTGGCTTTAACGTGGTCGGCTCGTATCTGGTCGGTCTGCCGCTGCACTTGGCGCACGATGCCGCGCGGGCTGAAGCGGGCCCACATTCCAAAGGCCCGCAGCGCTTGCCCGGCTTGGGTGGCGAGACGTTCCAGCTTGAAGATGACCTGATCCAGCCCGGCCTCGGCCTCATGCACTGCCTGCGCCTGCCCGGCACTCTCGGCCCGGCGGGCGCGGAGGTCCAGTCCGATAGCCAGCTGCTGGCCCAACGCATTCCGCTCGTAGTCCTTCAGTCCGCTGCCTTCGTCGAGGAAGAGGCGGCTGGCCCCTTCCAGCCCTCCGGTACGGCCAATCCACTCTCTGATGCGCTGCGTCAACTCCTCCTCGGTGTAGGGGGAATACTCAGCCGGAGTGAATTTATCCCTCCAGCTGGCCCGCAGCCGGGCATCCGCCTCCACCCTCTGCCCGAAAACATTGATAGGCCCCTCATTCGGCACGGCAGGGATGCCATAGCCCGGGGACAGGTCTGGCTCTCGCAAGGTATTCTCCGGGCTGTCAAAGGCGGGCCTTTGCTCCATGAGCTGCGCTGCCCGGAAGCTGTCAATGTTGGCACTGGCGACGTCTGCCACCAAGATGCCGGTAGGTGCTAGTGATGCCTGAAACAACCAGACCAGTCCCTGCGAATCCCCGGGGATGTGCCCCATGTCCAGCGATACATAGCGCGCCCCCAATTTAACGGCCCCAGAGGCAGCCGCCTTTGCCAAGTCTGCCGCCGTGCTGGCATCAGTCCTTTCCACCGCAATCAAATGGCCTTGGGTGTCCAAGTAAATGATGTGCCCATGGGTGGCCGTCTTCTGCCGGACCAACCGTAGGATGTCTCCCAGCTGCGCCTGCGTCCATACGTCAGGCCGCGCCGTGGTACTTACCGCCTCCCACGGAGCCCTCTGGGGCGGAAGGTCCATGGCCTGCTGATTTGTAAAGCTGTAATACTGTTCACCATCGGTGATAACATGATCCAGTAGGGGCACCTCTGCTGTTTTCAGCGCTCGTCTCATGAACTCCGTAAGCTCAATGTCGGGATTGCTCGGATCAACCTTTCCGCTGGGGTGATTATGCGAGACGTAAACTCCATGCACTTTACCCCGGCCCTTGGCCACTTCCACGGCCCGTAGAATGTCGCGCGGGGCTCCGTCTGTCTGTCCCAGGGTGCCAACACTGAGAATCTGAGAGTGTAATACATTCCCATCGATATCCACGATGGCGACCTTCATGGACTCAAACAGCGGGGTTCGCAGCGGCATCAGCAACAAGGCGAAATCCTTGGGGCTCAGGATGCGCGTCCCAGCAATATCCCACACAGGAATCTTGCCGTTCACCATGTCGGTCATCACGGAGCTGATCAGCGGCCCATCCGTGAAGTCCGCCGGTTTCCCTTTGATAAAGACGTTAGTGTACCGTTCCGCCTCCTTCTCTCTCCTCTCCTCCGGGGTTAGCCCTCTCTCGGGCCGTGAGTTCTGAACTGGTCCTGCGGGGGCAACGACTCCACCCACTCCCAAAAATTGAACGGGCTTGTTGAAGAGGTCGTCGGGCTGGCTGAAGAGGTCGTAGGGCTGGGAGTAGGCAGGGTCGGTTGTTGCCCGTTGCACGGTGGCAGCGAGGTCAGCTTGGTCGGGATGGTCGGCAGGGGCTCCACGACTCACCGTATACGAAGCGGTTTGAGCGGGGTCAAGAGTTTCCGGCACATTGCTGAAATCCAAATCCAAATTCGCCTTCTCCAGCTGCTGGCGGTCCTTCTGTCGTTTCTGGGCGGCAGCGGCAGCTGCGGCGGATGCTTCCCTCTGCTGGCGGCGCGCGCGGTCCTTGGGGCTTTCCGGGGTCAGGTTGAAGGGATCATCCACGCCAGCGGTGGCGAAGAGGTCTGGCAAATCCTCCCGTAACTTGCCCGTGTCCTCGCGTGTCTGGGCCACCAGATCAGGATGGATGGGCCAGTTCTGCCAGCGGTCCAGCTCCGCACGCAGGGCGTCCAGCTGCTGCTTGACCGCCTCCGGGTCGTCCACATTCACTCCCATCTGTCGGGCCACATCCGGGCGCTTGGCGGCCCCTTGGGCAGCGGTGATCTTCTCCTTGATCCGGCGCTGGATGCTGGTGGCGTTCTTGGCCTGCTGCTGCATAGCCTGTAGGGCGCTGTCATCTGCTCCAAAGAGGTCCAGCTGGCTGCCGCTGTTCTCGGCATCCTTCATGGCAGAGGAGGCCGCCCGCATCAGGTTGACGCTAACGTCAATCGGCTGGCCATTCAGCACGTTCTGCGCCCCCAGTCGTTGCAGAGCCTCGTTGTTGGGGGCGGCTGTCGCTATGGCTGCGGCGGCGGCATCGGTGAGTTTGTCGTTCTGGTGTAGCTCAAAGACGGATGGCCCAGCAAGTCGCCCGACGGCCCAACCCGCCTTGCCAGGAGCGCGCGCAAGTAGTCCTCTCTCCGTTGCCGCTTGTTCGCTGAGGTCTGGGGATCCTCTGAAGTAGAGGGCGAAGTCTTTAATGGTTCCTTTTTCATCTTTAATATTCAGCTCCGCATCCGCCGTAATTGCCATGGCCAGGGTGAATCCCTGCGACTCTTCCGCGATCTGAGCGGCAATCGTAGTCTCCCCGCTGCGTTTGGCCAAGTCAAAACGGTGCCGACCGCTGATCACCTCCAGCTGGCCGTTCAGTCGCCTCCATAAAGTGATCGGGCCGGTGCCAAAACGATCGTACGTTCCGCCCAGCGGAGCCACCACTCCGGTTTCCGGGTCCGCATCCGCCTTAAACTGCCCGACATCCTTGGACAGCTTAATATCTGAGATCAGCGGATAGGTGATGGGCCAATCCGCCATCTGGGAGGGGTTCTGGGGTGGCGGAATAATCTCATCGCCCCACAGGTCAACCTCCACAGCATCAGGGGTTTGCGCTCCTTGAGGAGTATTTCCCGGAAATACTCCTGTTGACGGATTTGGATTGGTCCCACTCATGCGCCCGGACAGCACTTGCTCCGGGGTCTCCAGCCCGATGGTGTCTCCGGGGCTGGCGGCATTGGTCAGCTGATCGACAGTGGCTTGGGCCATATCCGGGGTCACGGCTACCGCCGTCACCTCCGTCCCGGCTTGGTTCCGCTGCACCACGGCAGCAGTGGCCCCTTGGGGCTTGCTGCCGGTGGGCATCCCCAGCAGGCGGCCAGTCTGGCCAGTGGCCACCGCCTCCTCGATCTCCTGCTGGGAGACGTCGAATCCATGGACAAAGGTGCCTGCCGCGGTCTGGGTCATCAGCAGGTTATCATCCTGTCCGGGCCGCAAATCGGCCGGCACTTGGTCGATGGTCATGCCGGGCAAGAGCATGGCCGGGCGCTGGCCGGAGATCACGCGGCGGCGCTGTTCCACCATGGTCTCCATGGTCTCCGGCACCGTCCCTTGCGGATCGACGGCGGTGGGCCGGGTCAGCGGGGGCTGGACCAATTCGGGGTCTTCACCCACAGGGGCTTGCAGCTCGTCCTCCGGGGCCGGGGCCAGCAATCCGGCATCCACCGGCACCGGCTGCCCATCGATCAGGGTGGGGTCAAAGGTCGCAGGACCATCAGTGGGCATTGAGTCGCCCGGGAAGAGGACCGCCTCCGGCTGGGTCGTTGTCGGATTGGTATTGGGCAGCGCGCCGCTGACCGGCACCGCTGGACCGGCGGCAGGGCCGGGAGTTGTAGGGTCGAGAGGGGGGGACGACCCTACAACTGCTGGCGCTTGACTGGCGTCCGGGGCGGCGGCGGGAGCTGGCGTAAAGTCTGGGGGAGCTGACCCTATCACCGCTGGCGCTTGCCCGGGAGGCAGCGGGGCAGAAGGCGACGGCGCAAACCCCGCTGGAGGCGGCAGTGGTGCAGGCGGTTGTGCCGGGGCGGCAGGGCCGGGCTCTGTCAGGGCGCGGCGGGCGGCACTCACGCCGGTCAGTCCCACGCTGCCGTAGAATCCAGCCACCGCATTCTCTGCGGGGTCTTCAAACTTCTGGCCGGTGACGGTGTTGACGACATTGCTGGCAATGGCCCCCACCCCTTCCTCCACCCCTTCTTTCAGCGGCATCATGGCGATGCTCCGCCAAGTCTGTGCTTGGCCCCGCATAAACTTGGCCTCATCCGGGAAGATGCGCTCGGTGGCCAGCTCAATCCCGGCCTTGGTGAGGCTGGAATACTGGGCGAGGGCGCGCATCCGGTTGGCGCGCTCCGGCTCGGTGGCTTGGAGGGCGTCCGCTTCTTGGAGTGTACCGGCGTAGTTGGCACCGTAAGCGGTCGCGTACAGGCCTCCCCATCCCGCCCCTTGCGCCACGGTAGCCGCGCGGGCTCCGGTGGACAGGAATGGCAGTGTGCCCCCGGCCATTGGCGCGGTATTCATGGCATTGACCATACCTGCCATCTGGCCCGCCTTGGTGCCCATCATGACACGGCCCGCCATTCGGGCCATAATGGACGGCCCCATTAAAGTGATAGCGGATTCCAGCCCTTGGCTGATCTGGTCGCCAATCGGGGTGCGTCCGTCCATCTCAAAGCGGGAGCGCAATCGGCCCGGGGCCTCCACCTCTCTGGCGTCAGCGCCCTCTCTGGTGAGAGCCTGGTCGTCCCCCACTCCCGCCCCGGCGAACGCTTGGGCGGCGCTGCGCCCCACTCCCAATGCCGGGCGTGAGCTGAATTGCTGCACGTTATCTTCCGGGAGCTGCTTGAGAAACTCCGGGGTCTGCGTCAGCGCGGTGTTCAGGCCGGTGTGCAGGGCACTGGACAAGTCCTCCCCGTTCAACAGGTCATAGCGACTCTTGGCGGCATCCACATCGGCATTCAAAACTTCCTCATCCAGCCCTTTCTGGAACCCGATCTCTGACATATTCGCGCCCAGCTTCCTTTTCAGTTGCGCCGCGGTGGCCTCCAACAGCCGGTCCTTGGCCGCCACTTGCATGGTGTCCAGCGTAGGCAGCTGCACCAGCACGGGTTTCTTCCCCTCCCCCACCGGCTGGACAAAGGCCTCATAGCCATCCCCTTGGGGGCGGCGGCGCAGCTCGTAGCTGGCGAGGGCGTTGGGGCCCACCCCAATGGTGCCAGACTGCTGGATGGGCAGGGCGAACGCTGGATTGTTGGATGCCTCGGCCATGGCGCGGGCGGTGGCCTGCCATTCCGGCGGCGCATCCATGTTGTCAGGGTCATGCAGGCTGCTGTCGATCACCTGCTTCAGCTGCTCCCGCTGAGCGGGGTCCGGGAAGGCAGCGCGCGCCACCCGGTCGGCGGCGGCGACCGAAAGGCCTGTAATGGCCGCGTGGACTTGCTCGTCCATCTTGGCATAGCCTTTCCAGTATCTCTCGGGGTCCGCCTTCTCCCCCTTGCCGTACCGCTCGTAGCCAGCGGACATGACCGCCCCCTGCCAGCGTTGTACGCCCTCGGCGATTTTCTCCGGCGGCAGCCCACGCTGCTGCCCGGCGGCGATGATCTCTTGGACGCTGTATTCGATTAGCTGCTTGGCCATGTGGGTTACTATTCAAAGACTTTATCAAGTGCATCAACGGCAGCTGGCGCTCCAAGCTCAGTAATCGGCAACTTAACCCAGCTATTACCATCAGCAGACAGACGGTGGGGATAACCATCAATGTCTTGAACGGTTGGGCGAGCGGCGGCGGGAGTTCCCGCAACGGAATTCGGGACAGCAATCAGTGGCGCTTCCCCTGCGTAGCTTCCCGGCTGCCGGGTATACAACGGAGTCCGGGGTATCCCATTGCCGTAACGGTCCACAAGACGGAGCATATCAGTTCCAACGATAGGCACAACCCTGCCTCCCAATGACTTGGTCAGCTCTTCGGCGGTAAATTGCTTCTCCTTCAAAGCCAAAACTCGGTCTTGATAGGCTTGATTTGCCACCGCCGCCGCCTCCGCTTGCGCCAGACGCTGCGCATCCAAGGCATAGGACTGGTTGACCTGCTGTGCTTGGGTGCCCTGCCTCTGCGAGTCCAAGGCGAACCCTTGGTTGGCTTGCATCACTTGGTTGTTCAGCTGCTGCCCCCTCAGGCCCAGCTCCGCGCCCCGGAAGGAATTGGTCTGGGCGTTTTGCAGCTGCTCCCGCTGCTCGATGATGTAGCCCTTGGCGAGGCCCAGCATCTTCTGCTTGCCCGCCAGGTTGGCGCTGGCGAATTTCTCGCTGTCCATCAGGGCCGCCGTGTCCGGGTACATCTGCTGGAACATATCGAACTCGCTGTCGGCAGCTTTGACGGCGGCGCGGTTGCTGGCATATTTCTCAATGCCTTGGGCGAGGGACTGCCCCACGGCAGCAAGGCCCGGGGCCATGCCCTGCGTGTCGGGCATCACCAGAGGGCGGAAGAGATTGGGATTAGGTGCGTAGGCCATTGGTAGTGAATGTTAGAGGAATGCAAGCGTCGAAAGCAGTGAACCGCCCCCGGCAGCGGCGGCTCCGGCCCCCAGCGCGGTGGCGGCTCCGTAGGTGCCTGCCGCGCCAATCGCGGCACTGCCTAGACTGCCCGCCGTGCCCAGCAGGGCGTTGCGGTTGGCACTGCTGCGCTGCGCGGCGGCATTGGCGTTGGTGGCATTCATGTTCACTTGGCTCCAGTAGTTGCTGTCCTCCCGGTTGATGCCGAATTGATAGCGATCTTCTTGGAGCTTCTGCGCCTGGAGCCGGGCATCTTGGTTTCCGGCCCCCACGTTGTTGCTGGCGCTGAGGTAGTTCCCAAACTGGCTCGGCCCGGACACGGTGCCGGTGGCTTGGCTGCCTCCTTTGCCATAGATGCGCTGGTAGGGATCATAGTCCCGCATGGCCGCTTGGCCTGCGTTGAGAATGTAGCTGTTGTCGCTGGCGCGGCGCTGCTGGCTATTGGCATCCACCCCGGCGGCGAAGCTGCGGCGGGCTCCCTTGCGGGCCTCCGCCATCCCGGCGCGGCCCATCACCTCGCCAATGGCAGCCGCATTCCCCATGCCCATTCCCCGGGCAGAATAGGCGGCCCGGCTGCCCTGCGTCACTTGGCGCAGCTCGTCGGCACTCAGCTCACCACCCATCCGCAGCTCGGACAGCGCTTGGTTGGTCAGCTCGCTTTCAATGGCAGTGGGCCCTGTGCCCTTGATCCCGGCCAGCAGGGCATCCCCGGTCGCGGTGATCTCCGGCGAGGCTCCTCTGATGGCATCCCGGATGGTGGTGCCGCTGGCCGTCACGGCCCCGGTCTCGGCCCGGGCCCGGTCGGCTCCGGTCTGGGCCTCCAGCTCCGCGAATTTGCTGTTATAGGTCCGCTGCGTGTCATACAGTGCGGGGTAGGCCTCCCGCATCAGCTGGATGGCATCACGGCCCTCCGCCAGCAGGTTCCGCTGCTGGGCCTCAAACTTGAAGTTCTTGTCCTTCTTGCTGGTGGCCTTGGGCCCGGTGGTCTTGACGGTGGGTGTAGGTGCGCCGCGCGGCATGGTAGGGAGGGGGTTAAAGGATAAAGGTTGAAGATCAGATCACGGCAGCCAAACAATGACCATCAAGCCGGGCTTGTCGGTCTGACCCGCCTGCGACTGGTAATAATTCACGGTGCTGCCGGGAACGGTCAGTACTTGGTTGGCGGCCACCGGGTTGATACGCGGGGTCGATTGGATTGCTCCGCTGGTGGACGCCGGTCGCCCTGCTGATGCGGTCGAGTTGAGCGAGCCTGCGCCGCCTCGGGATGCCGGGGACAGCAGCGCTCCCCCGGGGTTTCCGCCGCCCCCACCATTCGCTCCGGTGGCCGCATACCCCCGGAAATCGGCTTGGCCCCCGGAGCTAGTGCTTTCATGGCCATTACCCCCCGCCGTGACCGGACTGCTGGGGACCGTGTAGTTATAAGAAACCCCACCCCCGCCACCGGCCACAATGATGGCCCGCGCGCTATCCGTTGCCGCCACGGCGGTCCCTCCGCTGAAGAGTCCAGTGAGTCCGCCCCCGGCAGAGCCTGCTGGACTATTCCCCCCGAACCCATACGCGGAATTACTGGACAGAAAGACTCCGGCCCCGCCAACCACTGCCATATACTGCGTGCCCGCCGCCCCGCAGGCAAATCGCCCCCAAGTGTATCCGCCCACCCCACCGGGGCGGCCGTTGTTGCTGCTGGCCCCACCGCCCCAGCAATGCACTTCCATCTGGGTAAATCCCCCTGAGGGAACCGTCACCAGCTGGTCCGTTCCGGTATAAGCGCGGATGGTCACAGATCCGTCCGGATCGATCCACTCAGGGAGACCCACGGTAGTGTTAAAGCCCACCACCGCCGGAGACAGCTGGGCAGACGGAGCTGGCAGCGTGCGCAGCTCCCCATTGCCAAGGCGGATGATCACCGCCCCGCCATTCAGCCTCTCTGCCTCAGTCAGCTCCGGAATGTTGGAGAAACTGTCAGGACTCAGGACGGGGCGGATGAAGGGGGATGGCGAAGAGGCAATTTCCAGCTGCGCTTGGGCTACCGACAGGCTGGAGGCGGCCGCCAGCGCCCCCACACTGATGCCAGCGTAGAATCCATACTGTAAATCGTAGGTGCTGCCAGCAAATGAGACACTCACGCGGGTCCAGACCCCTGCCGCGCAAGTGGTGGCGCTGCCGGTCGGCCCGCCCAGCGCGGTGGCCCGTTCATTCGCCGTGGTGGCGGGGATCATGATGGCATTGGCCGTGAACGCCGTGCCGGAGTGGTTAAAGACGTACACGGAAAACACGATATTGCCGTCCCCCAGCCCCCCGCCGATAGCGCTGGGCACCCAGGTGGCATACTGCACGCCCAGGTTCCCCGCGCTGCCGGTCAGCTTGGCAGACCAGGTGCTGGCGTCATTGGGGGCCAGCTCGTTGCGGGCCACCGTCACGGTGCTGCCGGTGGGCCGGGCCCACCATTCCAGAGCATTCTCCGTCCAGACCCCAACTGGGCAGGTCAATCCCAGAGGCTGCTTCCAGTCCTCCCAGAAGAAATTAGACCGGCGCAGGTAGTTGCGGCTGCGCACGGTATCGGACAGCGCCGTCGCCAAGGCGGCCATGTCCAGGTAGGCCGTGCCAATGCTGCCAGTCGGGGCCAGCTGCACCTGTGGAGTGGCGGTGGCATTCAGGTTAGTGGCGTTCGCCACGGTGGCTGAAGTCCAAGTCACGCCGGGAGTTACGGTAAGAGTAAGCATAGGGGGATAAGGTCAGTTGCGGCGGGCCAGCCCGGTACGCTCCGCCAAGCCATCGGCGGAGACAGACTTCAGGACGAACCCGCCCTGCCGGTTCTCAAAGGTGAAGGAAATCCAGCGCACCTCGGCACGCACCGGCCACCCTTGCACATAGTGCTGGCGGGCCTGCACGGGCAGCCCGCTCTGGATTTGGGTGCCGTTGCCGGGAGTCCAGCTGTAGTCCTCCCGCCACGGGGAGGAGAAGGTGTCCGTTGCGTTAGTCAGGGTGAAGGAGGGGAACCCATGGCGCGTGTACTTGGTCCGGTCGTAGGTGCGCCAGTCGGACAGTACCCGGCCCTCGCCCACTCCTTCGCCATGAATGGAGACGCGGCTTTCTCCGCCGCTCTGCCCCCATGCAGCGGACACGCTGCGGATGCGCTTCAGTCCCAGCTCCCCCAAGGTGTAGCCCCGGGTGGTCATATTCCACTCAATGTCCCGCTGGACGTCTCCCACCAGATTCAGCATCCGGTGATCATAGTCCCCCTCTTGGTCCAGAGCGATGATCCGCCCGGAGGCATAGGGGGTGGGGCTGATATACGGGGACGTAAAGGCAAATCCGCCATCAATGGCGAAGGGCACCTTCCGGCCAAACAAATCCGCGCGCAGCAGCTGGCGGCAGTCCATCCCATCCGCGAAGGTGTCGATCCCCTGCCACTGCATGGTGGTGGTATCCAGCACCAGCAGGACGTTATTCACCCGGCTGGAATCCAGCGGGACCGCGAGGTAGTAGTAGCGGTCCACCACAATCCCGCAGGCGAGATGGGCATAGGTCCAGTTGATGCGGCGCATGGTGCCGTCGATGGCCTCGCTGATAG
This sequence comes from Chlorellidium tetrabotrys, assembly GCA_032273165.1. Taxonomy (NCBI): domain Eukaryota; class Xanthophyceae; order Mischococcales; family Botryochloridaceae; genus Chlorellidium; species Chlorellidium tetrabotrys. Next base: position 14,907 of record JAUKPS010102708.1, on the reverse strand, counting down.
GGATTGGGTTGGCGGAGAGGCGGCTCTCGAACGATTGGCTCATGCGATACACGCCGCCCTGTGCCAGCCAGAAGACCTCAGACCCCACCTCGGCGACCGGCGGGCCAGACAGCCGATTCCGCGGTTGATCCGCTCCGCCGACAGTTGGGCCAGATCACCCGTGGTATTCAGCAGCCGGAAGATGCTCTGATCCTTGAAGACCAAGATCGAGCGCTCCCACTCCAGCAGGGCCACGATGGCGTCATCCTCACCGGAATTGAGCCGCGCGTTATTCAGCTCCAGATCGAACGCCCGGTAGTCCAATAGGTCAGACCATGCCACGGTATCCCGCCCGGTCACCACCCAGAGGCGGTCGCCAGCCACAATGCCGTAGCTCCCCGGCGGGGTGGGCGAGATGTAGCGCGGCAGCTCGGAATTGGTCATATCCGGCGGTGGATTGGCCACCACAAAGAATTTCCGCAGGGCATCTCCCGCCCAGTAGAGTGGGGACAGTTCCGGCCCACGCCACAGCACCAGATCGCCGAAACACTGGGTGAACTCCGCCGGGAGGGTGCCGTCCAGCGGTGCGTCCAGATAGACTACCACCGGAGCCACCCCATCACTGCAAAACGTCACCCGGTCCTGCTGCGCCAGCGCCATCCACTCGCGCCCGTCAGGGTCACTGTAGATGCCCGCCCCTTGCAGCACACTGAGGGGGAACGCCGGGTTGAAATGCACCGGCATCAGGGAGCCGGGGCGGGTCTGGGCCAGTCCCGCAATGAAACGGTTATTCTGCGCGGCGGCCACCAGTCCCCCGGCCCCTTGGCCGTCTTGGTAGGTGATGTTACCGGAGCGCAGCAGGGCTGGGTCCACCTTGTCATTCACCCCCACGAATCCGGTGTCCAGCTCCACAGACAGGGGCTGGTCTCCGGGGAATTGTGGGGTGATGCGCGGCATATCAGGCGGGCTTGTCGGTGAGGATGTAGCGGAAGGTTTTCTGCTTGCAGCGGCGGAGCTGGTCGAGCAGGGCGGCGCGGAAGGCGTCCCACTGCCCCGCAGGCAGGGTCTGGCATCCCAGACTGCTGGTGCCACGCACTCCACCCCGGTGGATGTTGATTCCGAACCAGCCAGACTCAGTGACGCCGCCGTCCCGGCGCACCTGTACCGGCCCCGCCTGGACAAAGGCCTCGTATTGCTGCGCCACCGGCTTGCTCAGACCGTGGATGCCGGGCTTGTAGCGCCAGTCCCCGGGCAGCAGGGTGGCGATGCCCTGCCGGTGCAGGCTGGGGTCTGCGTTGAAATTGTAAGTGCTGAAATGCCCCGGGGCCACGATGACGACGGCATCATCGTATTTGCCCCGCTCGTTGTTGTTCTCGTCCGGGTGATAGTAGCCCCGGAACCCCAGCACCGTCACCTCGGCCAGATTCACCGGCAGCGCCACACGGGACAGCGCCAGCTCCAGCGTCAAGCGGGGCCGGGCGGCGGGCATGAAAGGCAGGGCAGGCATGGGGTCAGACGAGGGGCGGGAGGGGTTGTTGGATTTCCTCGGGAGTCAGCTCCACGGGGTCTGGATTGCCCATCAACGCCATCATGATCTGGTAGTCAGGCAGCTCTTCCATGGTGAGGTCGTAGATCATCACCATGCCCAAGGCCTCGGGCCCAACATCCACCGCCACCATCCCCTGATGAGGGCCAGCGGTGATGGGCAGCAGCGCAGGGAGCCAATACGGTGCCATTTCCCTCGCCTCATATGACGCACGGCAGGCGGCCAGTAATTCTTCTCCTTGAGTGGGTGTAATAACAAGAGCGGTCATGCGCGGAGTTCGTTGACGAGGGTGTTGACGGCGCTGGCAACAGCGACAGCCATGGCATCAGTGTTGACCCCGTGCGTGATCCCCATCATCCCGAAACCGCGAGCGGACGGGAGACTGATTGTGCCAAGGTTACTCGCCATGAAATACATCGGGATGCTAGGGTAGTCGCCGTTTACAATGGCGTTTGAGGCGCGCTTCCCGGCTGCTCCGTTGACAGAGGTGACGAGATTCTTTGTGTTATCGGGGAGGCCGTACCCGTAAAGCAGTTGGTCCGTGGTGTACGCGGCAATGATCTGACCGCTGGCGCTGGCCCCGATATTGAACAGCGTCCTTGTGTTATCGTACTGATCAATCTGAGTTTGCCCTGTCCCTCCGGGACCACCGCACAAAACTGCCGGTTCACTCAGCAGGGTGGTGGTTTGCAGCATGATTCCAATGTTGGGCCAAGTCGTGCCGCTGGTGGACGGGGTCCATGCACTATCCAGTGCCCCGGTGGTCCCGGTCGCGCATTTGTTGGCGGGGGACACAGTTCCCACGAAGGTGCCGGAGCGGGAGGGCAAACTGGCGTCCACCGCATTGGCCGCGTTGCTGCCCCAGACAGGGAGGTACAATCGTTGGATGGTGGACGTCCATCCTCCGCTAACTGACGCACGCCAGAACTTGTCCAGCGCACCCATCTGATAGGGAGTGACCACCGCCCCCAGCGTGCGCAGCTGCGCCACATACGCCTGGGTGCGAGGCATGGTCCCCGGCAAAAGGATGCCAGCGCCGCCAGACAGGACACAGGGTGAATCAGCGTGGAGGATTGCGGCCATAGGAGATCACATGAACTCGGTGTAATAAATCTGGGTGGAGGCCGCGCCCTTCACGGCCAGAGGCTGGGCGAAGAAGCGGTCCTCCGGACTCACAAAGGTGACGGGCACCCCTTGGGTGAAAGGGATGCCTTCGTTGGTGCCAATAGGGATGGACCCCGCATACACCACAGGGGTGGCGGTATTGTTGACGACGACGAGCGCTTTGCGTCCGCTGCGGGCGGGGATTACGTCGTTGTTACCTCCGGTGAGAGTGAAGAATGGCATAGGTCAGGGGGTGGGGGGGGGGGTGGAATCAGTGGGGGCGGTCGGCTGGGCCTTCTCCCTCTCATAGTAGGCCTGCGGGGTGGTGACCGGCTGGGCCTCCCGTTTGGGGCGGTCGCCTTGGAGATAGGTGTAGACCAGCAGCCCCACGAAATACACCAGGGCGGCGGCCAGCGGCCAGCGGTGGTCCCGCCAGCCTAAGTCTTGCGTGTCTTGGTTCATCATGGTCAGAACGCGGGTACGGGCTGCTTTCCAAAGACGTTGGAGAGGATGGCGGCGGTCTCGTCCTCGGGGGAGGGCAGCGGAGGCTCGGTGACGGGTGGCTTCAGCGAGGGCCATGACCAGCTGCCGCCAATTCTGCCAGACAAAGCGCCGTCTCTGCCGCTGCCGGGCAAAGCCAGCTCGGCGCTGACGGTGACGCAGGAAGGCAGCGCGGCGGCGAGGGCGCATAGCAGGAGATGGGTGTAGCGTTTCATGCTGGGAATTACTTGTTGTCCCGGGCGGCGATGCCCGTCAGCGCGGCCAGCAGCGCAGGCACCACCAGACCCCAGTTGGGGTTGGTGAGAGCATCCCCGTCCATCAGCTGGACGGCGACACTGCACAGCAGACTGACGATACCAAGGATGCCAAGGGTGGTGGTTTTGGGGGAGGTCATGAGCTTGTTTGTGAAGGGCCGGGGTGGCGGGCCATGTGGTGGGTTTCAGGCTTGATCCACTTCGGCTTGTTGGGGCATTCCTGGACGGGACAGCCGTAGATGGCCCGCTCCAGGGCGTCTATGCGGGTAGCCTGTTCCTGCCGCGCATCCAGACAGCGCTCAGACCGCTTGAACAGCAGGACGATGGCTCCAGAGAGCGCGCCCATGCTGGCGATGATGATAGGATCAGCAATTTCCATGGGGGTGTGAAAGTGAAAGTCAGCGTCTCCAGTGCTTGCCCTGCTGCTGCTGGTGGGAGACGAGGTCCAGCTCATGGTCGAGCCATTCCGACATAATGTTCTCCAGCTGCATGGCGCTGGCATCCTGTCCTTCGCTGCGCCGCCAGCTGGCCAGTCCGCCATGTTTCACGGCCTCGGCCAGAATCTTGGGGAACGGGACAATCTCCCAGTTACCCGCATTCTGCACCGTGCCGGTGTAGGGCGGGGGCGTCACCGTGAGGACGTCTTGGCAGGTCAGGTAGTTGACTCCCCCACTCAGTATCCCCGGCAAACCTACGGGAGGGGCCACAGGGAAGAGCTGCACCGTGAAGGTGGCGCTGGTGGCGGTGGCCACAAAATCGACGGTATACACCTGTGATGCCGTCAAGGCGGCCGATAGATGCACCGTCGCACTCGCTTGGGTGATCAGCAGACGCACCGACCCATAGAGGGTCTCTGTCACGCTGACGGACAGCCCCATGGTGGCGCGGTAGGTCACCCCAATGGTAAGGCCTGAAAAGGTCTGGATCAGACCGGCAGCCGCCGCCACCGCATTGGCTGGCAAGCAGGAGAACAACGCGGCCCCACCTCCGTCCGTTCCAGTACCCCAAGACCACAAGCTGCCACTGTTTGTCCAGCCGGTGATGGTGCTGGTAAATGTGCTATTAGTGACGAGCTGGACCACTCCGGTGGCGGTGGTGGTGGTGCAGCGGTAGCACTCTCCATCGTCTGGACGGTAGACCACCTCCCCGGGCTGATAGAAGCGGGCGGTGTATTCGTCGTCGGTGTAGACCCCATGGGGGAGCCGGTAGCGGACGAACACGGTCGCCGGGGCATCCTGCGGCAGATACACCGCATCATTCCCCAGGGTGTAGTCGATGCGGACGGCGCGGGAATTGGCGAGGGGATTGGCGTCCCACACGTTCAGGACTGCGCCCATGTAGTGGTAGCCCTTGCCGTCCAGATAGGGCAGCGTGAAGAAAGTGCCGCCGCTGGCTTGAGCGGTGGTGGTGACCGTCTGGGCCGTGATCAGGCACAGCTCCGGCCAGTCAGAGTATTCCCATGCCACCTTGACGGCGGTGTTGATGGCCTCGGTGATCTCCGCCGCGATAGGCCGGTCCAGCCCATCCGTAGCAGGGATCAGCCCCGCCTTCTTGGCGATGCTCCACAATACTGACTTGAAGGGAACGGTGCGCACAGGATAGTAAATTGGTCAGTTGTCGCTTTGCTGGTCGAGCATCCGCTTCGGGGTTTGAGCGACCATGGGCGCGGCCATGGTGGGGTGGTACTCCTTGCGTTTCGGCTGCGGCTCATCCCAGCCCTCGGTGATGATGCGGCCACGCACCTTGGGTTTCCATGTCTTGTTATTGATGATGGTGGCTCCGCGCGAGGCGTAGGGCACCCGGGTGGCGGGATTATCCCTGCCAAACTCGTCCCAGAATTTGGGGTCTTTCCAGCACTCTCCATTGGTGCGGGCGTGCCAGTACAGGTAGGCCCGGATATCCACGCTGTGCGTGTGCTGCCCCAGCCCGTCCAGGGTGCGCATCCCATGTTGGACGCTCTGGGCGATCTTCTGCTGGTTGATGGCCGCCAGCGTCTTCTGCACTTCAAACCCCCGCCGCAGCTCCGTAATAACATCACAGGCGGTGTCGGCACCCACCGTGGACATGAGCAGGTTGGTGAGACCATCGGCCTCGTTGATGCTGTATCCTTTAGCGATATTCATGGAGCTGCGGCGGAAGTTGGAAGTAAAGAGAGGGAGAGCTGATGGCTGGTGGGGGAATTGGCGTCATAACAATTCCTGCCCACCAACCACCAGACTCCCGGATTACTCAGGCGACTTGGACCTTGGCCTCGCCCAGCGGGTTGGTGCAGGCCAGACCCAGAATGGCATCCAGTTGGGCCCTGCGGCTACCACCGCCATACGGCAATTCTTCCTGCGCTGGGTTCTGCTGCACCCGGAGGTGCCAGCGGTCGAGGTGGAGGAAATAGGCCATCTGCTTGAGGGCGTTGGTATCGTCCAAGAAGGGCACCGGCAGGAATTGGCATTCGCCGAAATCCCCAACATAACGGTTTACCGTCATTTTGATAGTGCCGGACTCGCCATCCATGTTGAAGCGGCGCACTGGCAGCGAGGTGGTAGACTGGACATCGCTGTCGAGGAACTGAGTGATGACGCTCTGGAACGCAGCGCGGCAAGGCACCGTGATCACATCCCGGCTGCCAGTGACGTTCCACATCGCTTCCAAGAGGCTTTGCAGGTTCGTCTCAGTGAAGGCCCCCACAGTAGCCGCCGTGACTACTTGCGCGGCGACCGGCAGGTAAGCGGCGGGCACCGTCTGGTCCGACTGGGAGGTGGTCTGAATCCACTTACCAATACCCCGGGTGAGGCTGCCCAAAGTGCCGTTGTCTGCCGCACTCTCCTGGGTGGAAAGAAGGGTGTACTCGATGTTCCGCTTCAGCTCCACCAGCTTCTTCTTGATAGCGTAGGCAAAGGCCTTGCCCTTGCCCACCCCGGCGATATCCGGGACGGTGCCTGCGATCTTGCCCACGCCCACGGCGCGGTGGAACCACTGGGCCCGGCAGCCGACTTTGGCGGCGTTCTCCAGACCGTTGAAGAGGTCACCGCTGACCACATCCACGCCATCGGCACGACCCCCAAGGGCAGGCACGGCGTATTTGTCGAGCGGGTACTCGAAGAGCATATTATTCGGGGCGGGGCCTTTCCGGATGGCGGTGGTCATCGGGCAGGCTTTCATATCGACGATGGCGAATTCGTCGGAGATATCTTCGCGTTTCAGCGGGGCACTTGGTTCAAGGAGTTGGGCCATATAATTGGGTGTTTTTGATAGTTGGTGGGGCCGGGTCTAGGGATAAGGGAGCGGGACTCAGCCAAATTTGGCGGCCAGCATGGCCGTCACAGCTTCATCGCCGTCGAGGTCGCCACTCATGACTCTATCTCTCATGGACGAGGTGTCCGGCCGGGCACCGCGAGGGAGGGATGAGGGAGCAGCCGCAGAACCAGACAGGGCAGAACGGGAGGGCGCGGCCTTGGCGGCACCCTCAGAAGAGACAGGAAGAGGCTTGGAACCGACCGCGACCGCCTTGAGCTTGCCGGTGCGGAGCTGGGCTCCCGCGAGGGCATCGCCGATAATCATTTCGTGGTGCGGATGCCGGGCCAGCCCGGGCACTTGCTTGATCATCTCGGCGACGAAGGACTTGGCGTCCGCATCCTTGAACAGCTTGGGCCAGCTCTTGCGGGCCTCGGCGTTGCTCTGTTGATAGGCGCGTATCCAGTCCTTACGGCGCGGGGCGTGTTCCAGGATGGACTCCTGCTCATCGCGAATTGCTTCGACGTCCTCGGCACTCAGCTCCTGCATTTCGCTGGAGCCTTGTGATTTGGCGAGCATGGCCCCATTCCGGTTAGCCTTGCACCAGGCCAAGGCCTTGCGGGCTTGGTCCAGGGCGGCGTCCACATCTTCGGCGTTAGTCAGGTGGGAAAGGGGGTCTTCCGGCATGGGCACCAGGGCAATCGGCTGGCCCGGCTTGGCTCCCCCGCTCTTCAGCGCGGTCAGCTCGGCCATGGCAGCGGTGAGCTGCTCCTGGAGGTGCTTCTTTTGGCCAGTGAGGGCATCGATGCGTTTCTGGACCTTGGTCTTATCCTCGGGCTGGTCCGCATCTTCCTCCTCCTCGGCTTCCTCCTCCTCGGCTTCCGCCTCCTCCTCTTCTTCTCCTTCTGGTTGTTCCTCTTCTTCTGCTTCCGGTTCCTCCTCCTCGACGTCGTCGAGGGGGTCTACCGTTTCGTCAGATTCATCCGCCTCCGCTTCCTCGGCGTTGGCGTTTGCGGCTGCCTTGGCAGCGGGTTTGCCACCGGCTTGACCGGCCTTCTTCCAAGATGCCAGTAACCCGGCACTTTGCGGGTCAAGCTCATCCATGGGCAGGGTTAGGTCGTCGGTGGGCGGGGTAAGGGTATCAGTCATTGGGTCCAGGCTAGCGGCCAGCGCGTCAGACCCATGATGGGCCAGTGCCAGGACTAGACAGCAAAACAGCCGTGCGTCACGCACGACTGTTCTGACTTCGACCGGGATCGACCGGGATCGACCGGGATCGACCGGATTTAACCAATATTAGCAACTTTTTCAGTTGTCACTTTGGCGGTATTTTGGCTGGACACGGCTCCCCAGAGGCTGATCCGGCACCCGGCCCGCGCGGTAATCCCGCACATCCAGCAGCAGATTGGTCAAGAATGACTGGGCCATGAGGTAGTGGCTGGCCATGCCCTGCTTCATCAGCATCTCGGACATGGCCAGTTGCTGGCTCTCGACGGCGTAGGCCTCCATGGCCTGAATGACGCCGCGCAGGGCGGGGTGATCTGGGGAGGATTCCAGAGCGCTGGCAATCTGGCGGGGAGTCATGGGCTCTCCGCCCATGCTGCCCATGGCGAGGACAGCGGGGCGGTCAGACAAAGTGACGGGGGTGGTGGGTGTTTTCTTGGCAGGCATAGAGGTGGGTGTTATGTAGAATGCAGAATGCAGAATGCAGAGGGCGGGGTCAGAGTTCCCCGGCGAGGGCGGCGAGGGCCGGGAGATCACGCTCAATGATGTTCAACTCCTTGGCGATGTCCTCATCCCGCCAGAAGTGGACTTTCCGCATCCAGTAGAGGCGGCTCTCCATGATCCGCTGCTCTTGGCGCGGTATCTGGTGGAGCCGCCGGTTGGGCTCGGGCCGGTAGGGCTTGGGAGCCTCATTGAAGACAGGCGGGCGGAAGACGGGAACGGTGTACTGGTTCATACGAGGGGACGGATGGAGTTGATGTCCGAAAGGTTGACCAGCCGGTTGGCGTCTCGCTCAAGGTGCAGGTAGTCGCCCTGCCGGTCCTTCATGATGGCGGCCTTGCCCTGATCATGGACGATGACGACATCCGCGACGGAGAACGCCCTCATGGTGCCCCTGATGTCTTGCCATCTGATTTTATGGAGCGGTCTAGACTTGGATTTCACAAGGAGATCGTCCCGGGTGAATACGAGTTTGCTTGGTGATTTCATGGGTTGGGTGTTTTTGTGCGGCGGTGCCGGGGAGACCGCCCCGGCTCGGGATTTATTGGGTGGATCATGGTTTTGGTTGGTCTTTTGCGTTATGCCCCTCGGCTTCTCGGTGTGTCGCGCACATTGTCCCGCGCCAGTGTTCATCGGGGCATGTCATTGCGCTCCGATATGTCGGGTCAGGCGTGAAGAATGGCCCGTAAGATTTTGCGACTGTCTGTTTCCCGCAAACTGGGCATAATACCCGCGTAGTGCAGGATTCACAGTGGTCGATAGCGTTACTCATGGTTTTGGTTGGTTGGTTTGTTTCCCGGACCCCCCGCACTCTGGGCATTCCCTCATGTAAGGGCCACTCTGGATCTCAACCTGTCCTTGGCCGCAGCATTCACGGCAGTTTCTGGTGGTTGGTTGCGGCAACTTAGATTTACATTCGTGTCCATGCCCGCGAAACTCCCGGCAATCTGGGCAGTTAGTAAGCAGCATTTCGGACTCGCTCCATTTGTTGCAGGCGGCTTGCAGGCGTTCGGCTTTTTCTTTCCATTCGTTGCGTTCTCGCTCCATCTTGCGGCAGAGATCAACAAGATCGGGTATGTTTATTTTTAGCAGGTCGTCTGTTTCTGGGGTGTCGCTCATGGGTGTTTGGGTATCACGCTGTTATGCCAAAGAATTTTCACGCGCTTCGGCAAGTTCGGCTTCAAGTTCGGCGATCCGTTCTTCGAGCGGAGACGTTGCCGCTTCGATGCAACGTTGGCAGGCGTTCACGACGGCTTGGGGAGTATTGCGATTCCTTGAGTTCCGAGTATCCGTTTCGCCGCACATATGAGCACCGCAGGAACAGAATACCTCGAAGTCCACGTCAATCGTGGCAGTCACTTCAATCTGAGAAAAAGAGGGCATAACTTCAGCTTTTGGTCTGGGGTAATAACGCGGTCTCTGGTTGGGGTTGATGGCATTGCCTCTCATGCCAGCAGACGGTGCAATATTCGTCATCCCCGGCGTATTCAGGACAGATCTGAGGGATCACCCCATGGGCAAATTCACCGGCATCACAGTCGCATTTCTGGGCCGCTTTCCATGCCTTGAGGACTTTGGCGGATGCTTGGAAAATAGCATGAGCGGCTTTTGATTCCGCTTCCGCCACTTCCGATCCTTGGCAACTCCAGCAGTTCATTTGCTGGCATCCCTCCTCGCCGCAGCAGATTACTGCGGTGACGACGTAACCCAGTATGTTGTCCAAGGCTTGCGCCAGTTCAGTTTCAGTGATCATAGTGTTATTTCTTTTTTGTATTTGCCGCCAACCAGATTTTAAAGTCAGCCTTATCGATGGGGCAATCAATCCATTTTACAGATGGCTTTAATCCGTGAACGGGGTCGATCGGCCTTGGCTCTATAGGCGGCTCATCACGGCTCTTGCCAAGTTTAATTCTGCCAAGGGTGGCATAGTCTCTCTTTTTATTAGTAATCCAGCTGTGCAGCTTCTGCGGTTTTGGTTTTGAAAATGTAGGAGGAGTCATCTCTTTTTCTGTTTTGTTGCTAATGCCCAGCCATCTAGGGCGTTTTGAATTTCACAATCAGGAGCAGTAAAGCTCACCCAGCAGTTGGGGCACCTAATAGTAATTGCACCCGGCTGATAATTTAGATGCGCCCCAATCACCCCGCAACGGCAGACCTTATAGTCTAGTTTTAGTTGCAGGATGATCAGGGCATGTTCTTCACCCGTCATTAAAAGGGAATTGAATCAGTGTCATCATTGCGGAAACTGTTCGTCGGCAATCGCGCTGGGGAAGACTGAGCTGCCGGCTGGCGGCTTTGTGAAACTTGCCCGTTTCCATTTTGATTAAAAATGCGCGTCACGTTGCCAATAATCGGTCCGCGTTCTCCTGCCTCGCGGCGTTCTTTGCCAAGGTCCTGCGTAACTCGGCCGTAGTTGCCGTAATCATCTTTGTCATCATTCACAAAGACAGAGATGGTTGCATACGTGCCCTTTTCTCCCTTAAAAAAGGCAGATTTGTCGAGCTTGGTGACGTCAATTTTTAGAGTCTGAATTTGGGACATATTAATGTGTGGTTTGGTTTGGTTTGTTTAGGGTGAGTTTGGAGATGACTGCTGATCTTGCAGCAGAGTAGTCAATTAGGAACTGATCAAGGGAATCAGAAAGCTTGGCCGTGTATGCATCGCGATGCACGACAAGATGGAATGGCTGCAGGCCGGGGAAGTAACTAAAGAAGTTCCATGAATTTAAGCCGGTAACTGCCATAGATCCATGCACCTGCTGCTTGTGCTCATCAGGCAATCCGCCAGCCATAATCCAACCGACATGCACTTTAGGTGATGGGCACTTAATCTCTAGGCCTGACATATAGCTACCTGATGGCCCGGCAATCAATCCGTCTGGCGAACATCCGACAATGCCGTCTGGTCGAGTTACAAAACCAACCTCTACGGTTTTAAAGCCAGTCAGCTCATCGAATGCCCGCCGCGCTTCTGGCTCCAGCTCTGTCCCTCTGTCAGTGTACTTGTTACCAAGAAAGTCTACCCAGTCAGGCACGAAGCATTCGCCAATCAACTCAGCAATGTATGACGATGATGACTTGGAAAGATCGCCTTTCGCCGCGGTGATGATGTCTTTAAATCGGCTTGCAGTCGGGCGCCCACGCCTAAGCGCATGCCATTCCTCAGAGCCCTGCACAACTAATGGATGTATGATCATGCTGCACCTCCGTTGTCATTGATCAAGTCATCTTCTTCCGATTGCTCAGTTTCCCAGGTCTCGGTGGATTGCAGTATTGCAACAGGAGCAGATGCAAAGGGGTCTAGCGGCTCTGTTCTTGCTGTATGAATTTCACGACCCTTTGCTGATCTTTGGCCGATAGTTTGGCCCTCGTCTTCATCGTGAATACCACTGAAACCAAATGCAATTCTGGCGCACTGCATAATAGCCTTGTGACGTAGCATGCGATGTGCCATTTTCCACGGCTCTGTGGCTCTCTTGCACTCACTGTAGTATTCTGTGGCAACTGTTGGATATGACCTATCTTTGCGGAAGATTTCGCATGTGCATGAGATAGGCAGGCCGTCTGGCCCGTCTTCTATTGTAGTTCTAAGCCCGTCCATTTGCGGGTGATCATTGATGATCCTAAGCCAGCCATCAATGCTTACAATGGGAACGATACCGCCGCCTTTTGCAGGGAAGGCATAAAGTTCTTTTAAAAGCGGATTGAGGCCGTAGACATTGGCAACAACCACAAGAGCAAGCAGCTCTTCTGCATTTGCGCCTTTAAACACAGTGCTTGTCAGAGTGGATAAAAGCTTTTGCGGCTCGCAGTGCAGTTTGCTTGCAAGCACCGCCAGAGCCGAAACCGCGGGTGGATTAATTGGAATTTTAGTAATTTCGTTTTTCATTTGTGTGGGTATTCAGTTAAGAAAGCTGTGCCCCCCGACCCCGTTAGATTTCTCCGTTAAGAGCGGGACCGGAAGGCATTCCACCTGAAACAGTCAGGTCGGAAATTGGTCGAATGCGGCGACTAATGGTAGCTTCCCCCGGACTTTTCCAGAGGTCACTAGCCGCCGCATTCAGATTGAGTCCTTCCAGCCGCCCGACTGCCGCTCCCCGCCAAGGGTTTGGTTTGAGCCGGGCGACTGGTTGGAAATTGGTTGTTTGATGTAGCTAAAATTCCGGGCTTTTTGATGTTACCAAAGCCGCGGTGCGGTCTATCGGGTCTAAAGCCACCCTCCTTATGACTCGCTGCTTTGCCTTGCCTGCTTTTGGCTTAACTTTTGCCATTCTCGCCCTCGCTTCTAATCCCGCTATCCAGCGTGATGAAAGCGAAGGCTCAGAGAAGGGAGTGACCTTTTTGAATGCAATATTGGCACCGCATCGGATTAAGGCTTCCTCCATGGAGTTCATGCAAGTTTGAGCATGGTTTCCGCAAGAGAGTCTAAAAACCCAGACTTTTGAAGCGCCTCAAGCCTTTCGCATAGCTCAACAAATTCACGCAGTCGAGCAACCTCCTTGTTGTGGTCAGGCCCAAGAAAAAACTGACGAAGTTCCTCGAGTGGTTTCAATGTGGCGGCGGTCTCGCTAACCGCCGTCATTCTAAGTGACCTAAGTTCATCAATCATTGATTTTTTAGCTGGCTTGAGTCCTTCCAGCGCGTCACCGATGCCCTGCATTGCTTCACGCAACCGGGTTGCCGCGCCCATTACTTCACTGTTTGCTTCTGACATGATTTTTGGAATGTTTTTGGATAATTTAAGAACTTCGCCTGTTACATATTTGTATACGGCATCTTCTCTGATAAGCGGCTGGCGATGACCGTTTTTAACATCGACGGGTCCATATTCGTGTAGGCTGGCGAGGTAAGGAATATCATAAGTTTGCATTTTTTCATATGGTTTGGATTTGGATGTGGTGAGTTATTTAGGTTTAGACCGCGATATGGGTCGACAGTTTATCCGGCTCCTGCCACTTCCCGATGGTGCGGAGAAAGGCTTCGGAGCGCTGGGCTGCGGTGGAATGAAATGGGCGAACCATTTTCATTGAGAGTTGGATGTAATATTCGTCAAACTGCTCGTAGGTCAGGACAGTCTCTGCGTGATGCATCCAGTCTAGATTGGCATGAAACTGAGGCACCGCAGCCTTGCGATAATCTTGGCCGGCCGAATTAGGACGGTTGCCCCAAATCCTTGCCCCTTCACCCACCTTGATGTCTGACCACCCCAGATGCTCTGCGATGGCAATGTCGATTTGCTCAAGGGTCATTTAGTTATTCCCCCTCAGGTTAAGCCTGCGCCACTCGCGGCGGATCTGTTGGCGGTTCTGCTTGTCGAGCTGGCGGCGTGTGTGTGATACGTGCCAAATGCACAGCAGGCTGAAGGAGCCAAGGACGACATAAAGAGCACCCAGAACCATATCAACCTCTGCCATCTCGCGGATCAGTTGGATTTGATGGATGGTCATTAGTTGCCCCTCCGTTCCATAAATGCCATCGCACAAGTTTTGTCTGTGAGATAAGTTGCAAGATAAGGCCCAGTAAACCGGAACCAAATTTCCATATAGTTGGCGATGCCGTACGTCAGTGCGTATTCTTGAGTTTTAGCCAGCTGAACGTGCGCTAATACCGGCAACGTCCAAATCGAAAATGCATTATTTTTGTTCATTGTTTAAAGTGAGTTTATAGGTGTAAAGACCTTGCCCGACATAATTCTTAGTTACCTGATGCGATCCAAACCGCGGTTTCCTAAGGTGCCTAAGCTGGGCCGAAATGCTCGCCTCTGGCTGATTGGTGATTTCGCTGATTTGCCATAGCGTGTATTCTTTGCCAGTTTTCATGACCTCCCAGATCAGCTCCTGCTGCCCAGTTAACCGCCTGTCGTCGCGTGCCGGCACGTAATCAGAGCCATTGAATTTAGCAGTCATATAGTCTCACCCTCCGCGCTATAATTGCCACCGCCGAAGCCAGCGAGAAATCTGACCACTTCGCGTTTAGCGATGGCGCTGCGACTGGATCCGATGCTTGCAGCTATAATGCCAAGCTTGGAATGCTCCGGCTTGCTAAGTTTGATGCCAACATGAATCGCTGGCTTTCGTTCTTTTGGTTTGTTCATTGATTTGCTGGTTTGGGTGAATTAAGTAGCGTTGGCGACACCGTGATTTTTGCCGCCGCACTGGCATTCGCAAGTGCCGCCGCATTTTCCATGCCGGCATTTACTGCTGCACTCGTGTAGCGATGGATTGCGTTTATAAAAAACAACACGGGTAATTGGGAAGACTTCTCCGTTAAGCACTCCAATCATGCGGGTAAAACTGTCCCTGCGCTTCCCAATAATTCCAGGGAATTGCTTGGCAAAGTCAGCATTGCTCATTGGACGACAGCCGAAAAGCTCTGTCGTGTTGCCGTTAAAGTCTGAGAAATACTTGCTGTTCATGTGATTACTAAAGCCTCAATCTCACCCGCAGTCAAACAAAAAAGCAAATTTGTTTCACTTTGTGATGCAAGCCATTTCCTGATGGTCAATATTTCTCTGTTTGCAGAAATTACAGAAAGACCTGAAAGCTAAAAGCTGTCCTGTGACACACGAGAT
>JAUKPS010102597.1:0-26730 GCA_032273165.1 Chlorellidium tetrabotrys | reverse complement strand
CCTGTTCCAGATACGCCTAGTAATGCTTCTCTAGCAAAAATCTTTTCACTAGTCTCTCCTAAGTATGGAAAACTATTAAATCCGGCTTGAAGAGTTCCGATAATAGTTACTGCTTTAACTGCATCATAAAAATCCTGCTCAGTAGTAACTTTAGCACAGTTAACTGTAGAAAGATTACAACCTTGCCACCCACTCTTGCCAGTTTCTACATCTACTGGATACATGCCAATTTCAACGCATGGATTAACAATAAAGTCTTCGTCATCGGCCCACACGAAACCCGGTTCACCAAATTGCTTAACTGACTGCATTAACTCTGCAAATTGCTCAGGAGTTGTCTTATCTCTTAAAAGAAGTGCTGAATTATTTGATCGACCCCTGTGAGGATTATCAGTAAACCAATTGCCAGTTTTAGCTGTAGCCATCTCTTTATCGTCCGGCGAGAAGAGGCAAATGGTAGCACTCCGGCGCACTCCACCACTAATAACAGCATCGGCAGCGTGCATAACAATGTCATATGCTTCGATGGGTTTAATTCTGAAATTACCTCTATTAATGGCATTGTCTAGCACTTTCTTAATATTATTTAAAGCTTTCTTTAGTGGTTCTGCTCCGGGAGCTTTTCCACCTCCAGAAATTCTTGTACCCTTTGCTCTAATCTTATCATAAACGAATTGAACTTCTTTTCCTTGGTATTCTGGAAAATCAGTTTCACCTTCGAAATATGAGCTTAGCAATACTCCAATTGCATCGCTCCAGCCTTCAATCTCATCTGGTACAGTATACTTGATTTTTCCAGATCTTTCTTTGGATAGGTTGGGTAGTTTATCAATATGCTTTTTTTGCACTGAAAAACCTACACCACAACCACAGAGAAGCATATACATACATTCTTGGAAGAACCGGATTCTATCAATGAAAGATACTGTACAATTAAACATACGGGCGTTATGCTTAAAGATAGGATCTCCACCAAATTGCAAGGCTCTCTGTGAACCTAAGCCTTTCTTCTTGAGCATCATATCATATGCCCAGTCAATATCCGCATGTAAATCCTCACTCTTATCTGCATATTGTTTATGCATCATATTTCTAACACGATCAACACTTTCCTTATATGTTTCTCGTCTCTTCTTATCTGGTAAATATCTTGCATATTTTGCAGAGAATGTGTAATCCTGTAAAGCTTTAATCGACATTATTCTTTTGCCCTTTTGTTTTTTAGTTTTATACTTAGATTGCTAAATACAGTATATTCAAAATCTAATTCTTTTATCTTTAGTCCATTTTCAATTAAGAAATTGATAATCTTAATATCATCTTCGCTCATGGAATAAATCACTCCATGTTTATCTACTATTATTTTTCTAATACCATTCTGCCATAGCATTTTTGAGCATACAGAGCATGGATATCCAGTTACATAAGCTCGTAAGTTTTTTTCTTTTACGATCATGTTTGCTAAAGCGTTTTGTTCAGCGTGGATCATGTATGGATATTTATAAGGACGAATCATTGGTAGATTTTCATCCTGTGTATTGGCTGGAAAGCCATTGTATCCTACGCTAACGACATGGTTATCTTCGTTAACAATAACACAGCCCACTTGCGTTTGTGCATCATGTGAACGCACAGCGGCTAAATGGGCCATTGCCATAAAGTATTGATCCCAGTCAGTTCTCATTTTTTAAGGTACTCATTGTGAATCCAAGAGATTTGAAAGTCTTGTTGCTCAGGTCCATAAGCTACTAATTTATTATAACCTTCCCTCACCTCAAAGTATCCAAAATATCCAGAAAGTCTTTTATTTGTTTGAGTTCCGGGAACTGATTGTCGAGTTACTTTTTGTAGCTTGTCTAAGTCTACCGTCTTTAAATTAATCATTATATTGTCCTATTATTCTGCAATTTTAAAAAACGAAAGAACATCCTTTTTGAGCATTTCTCCAACATATTCAATTTGTTCGCTATCAGGATTCTCATCTGCAAATGATAGAAAATAAAATTCTGTGATTTCATCAGTAATAAGTTCATTTAACATTTTTGCATTGTAATCACTCTCTTTGAATAGCTTATCCAGCTTAGAAGGTAAAGAGAAGGCTATATAACCTTCTCTCTCACCTAATACTTGAAAGCTAATGCAGTAGTAAGATACTTTATTTTGTTTAAACTTAAAGAAGCTCAAAATATCATTATTCCAGTCAAATTCTTCTTTAATATCAATATTGCCAATTTTAATACTCATTCTTATCACTTTCTAGAACCACAGTTATTTTGTTTAGTCTGATATCAATGAAAGTCTTGTCGTCAACTTTCCTTACATTGATATTATCCAACACCGCTTTCACTTTGTCAAGGTCTGACTGGGAGAAATTTAGCTGATTCAGCAAAATCTCAACTAATTTATCTTTTAATTCCATTTGTAGCTCCAGCGACAGCAGTTGCCATCCCGTTAGACATTGAAATCACTTTTTTTTTATCTTCCAAGATATCATTTCTTGCTATGTTACCTTGCATAATTCTATCTAATTTATCAGTATGGTCATTTAATATATCTGTATGTACATTAAAATTGTTTACTAAAATTTCATTTTGTTTTTCTAAAATGCTTACAGTTCTACCCGATGCATCTTTTAGTTGAGTAACTAATTCGAAGTGGGCATCTACTATTGGCTCAACTTTAATAAAAATCTTTTTACCAAGCTTATATACTACAAACCCAGTAATGAGCCATAAGCCAACTGGAAATCCAGTTTTGTTAATAAATTCACCTAAATTTGGTAAAACTTCATGCCATGACATATTCATAATTAATCTCCTAAATATAAAAAAGGGACTGGGATGGATTCCCAGCCCCCTTAATTGATTACTTGCCAGTGATAGCTGAGTAGTTATATTTATTAGATGATGTAGCAGGATTATACGTCACGAAGTTATTCAAGATGTACAATTCGCCCGGAATAGCTCTAGTTGGAATAGATGTGGAAGTACCAAAATCTGTACCAACTGTGGCAGTTGGATCTGTAATCCAAGTAGTTCTCTTCTTGATCTTTGTTCCATCTGTATTCCAGCCAGTACGACTGAATTGATTCTTACGAATCAAAGTTGCACTGTCGGTATAGTTATCCTTGACAAAGTAAGGATATTTTGGACCCGTAATTGTATTTGCCATGAACAACAAGAAAGTCTTGGATACACCAGCAAGAGTTGTAGCAACTCTAGAGATCAACCAAGTATTTCCTGATCTGCTATTAGAATTATAAGCAAATGTTCCGGCTGAAAGAATTTTGGCAGTGTTATATGTTTTAGCACCTGTCAATAGCTTTGGACCCGGATAAATTGTTTGGTCTGCTTGATTAATATCTTTAACCTGAATAGCTTTAGTAATTATTGGTGTTGCAGTAGACAACCCAATCATTGTACCACCTTGACGTTGAGCGGTGTATGATCCACCAGCTGTATTTTTTAAGTGGCTATTTGAACTTGGAACCATAGTAGTTCTCCCTTTGTATAAGTCATATGATCTATTTTCCTATTGTCCTGATATATTGGTTCCTTTTTCCTATTATACTATACACAATTCGCGACACAATTCTAGAGCTTTTTTTAATTTTTTTCTTGCTGCTTCTTTTCCATACCCATTCACTTCGCCAATTTCTTTATTGGTCATACCATAATAGAATTTTTGAATTAAAATCTTGTGAAGATCTGGATTTAAATCTTGAACAGACATTAATATATCGCGAGCTTCATTCTTTGCATCGTTATCAACCTGAAGAAGACTATGGAAATTTTCAATATATTCATGATCTTTGAAATATTTAGATTTCTTCTTGTAAACTCGTCTAGAGTTATTTTGCATACTCCTGTATAAGTAAGATGAGAATTTAACCTTTTTAGACGAATCGAATTTTTGAATACAACCCCAGAGTGTACTCATCATAATAGATTTCATTTCGTCTTTAGTACAAACACCTTTAAGGTTTTCATTGCATACCTTATACATTATCTTCTTGTAATATTCGTTTTCAATAGCGTCCTTAAATTGTGATTCATTTGCACACTGCATCTTCTATTTCCTTCCGAACATTTGTAAAATTGAATAATTTTCCTACACCAACACAAAAAGTGTATCTACTCATTATCCTTAAAGCTTCTATCCCAGTAATGATCTTCATTTTATCTGAAACTTTATGAGTCAAGTCAAAATTTGTATATCCTAGCCAACACTGCCATCTATCTGAAGGTTTAAGACTAGAGTCAGATGGTACAGCCCCAAATGGAGTATGCACCACAGGAGACTGTAGATCGGCCATTAATGGACTCAGGAAGCTATCCATTTGCATCGTTTGATCTTCGTCTCCTTCTAAACTATCTAATATCATATTATCTAAAGAGGAACTGTCAGTTAATTCTATTTCCTTTTCATTCCAATTCTCCCACATTATTTTTTTCATTAGTTTAACTCCACTTCAGTAGGATCTATAACTAGATTGGAAGGCACTTTAGAGTCATTATATATTTTATTAAATGCATTAAATTTTCTTTTACCATCTGCAATGTCTTTTGACTGTAACTTCAATTGATCTGATATCATTTTGTTGAATTCACCATTAGTTAAGCTGCTAACTAAAGACGCAAATTTTTTCACATCTTCCATGGAATTACCCCAAGATGCTTCAAAAGCTACACTGCCATCATCATCTATACACAATATAATGAATGATGTTGGCGTGAAAGAGTCATCTGAACTGAGTGGCATTTCCTGAGATTGATTCGACATAATATTTATCCGATACTAATTCATTGAATTCAGTGATATTTGTAATGTTACCTTTTTTTTGGCATCCATTTATATATGGAAGACCAGTACTATATGTTATTTCTATTGTATTTCTTGAAATTTTTCTACAGCCAGTTAAAATTTTATTGGGCCAGTCATAATCTATTTTAATATATTCATTAAATAATTCAGATAAGCAATGCTGGATATCTTTATGCAATAGTCCAACCGATCTTTTTAATAACTGCTCTTCTTCATCTAGCAATATTTTTATATAATTTGGATTATCTTGACTATATCTTTTATCTATAAAAACCGGCAATAGTGTTACTACGACTTCGTATTTCATATTATCCTCCTATAAAAATGGATCTAGCTTATTATACCAGATCCACCATAGAAAGTCAAGGGTTAATTCAATAAAATCCAAGCAATTGCTTTCATTTTGTCAGATAGAGCTATTTGCTCTTCTTTTGTAATGATAGCTTCATTTTCTCCAAGGGTAGATAGTATGATTTTATACATTCTATCTCCCAGAGCCTTGTATTTATTGCTAATTCTATTGTTAAAAGTTAGCTTAGCGGATTCTACATAGTAATTTTCAAATGATATTGAGTTTACATTTTCATAAGAGGGTAGTCTTTTACCCATTTCATTATTAAAAATAGCAATTAACTCCCTATCGAAAACCTCATCTGGTCCTGAAACTATGCTTTTAACATCTTTTAGTTCTTCATATAATTTATCAGTAGGCTTTTTCAAGTCTAGTATTTTATTATAATTTGTAGATGGAATTACTGGTTTGTCAATATTAATTCCTGAGATGCTATCCCAAAAGAAACCAATCAATACAAAAGCAATTCCTAAATATACTCTAGGTTTCATATTATTTGTCCACTTTAATTAACATTGGGAAAATTTCATCTAGTGTTATAACAGCTTCGGATAGATTGTTTTCTTCACAAGCATCTTTAAATGATTGCCATTTCTGAACAATCTCTACTAAATTATCTTTAGTATCAACTGGAGTGATAGGAGTTGGAGCTGGAGCTGGAGTGATATCTGGAATATCAATATTATTAGCCTTTTGCTCGATCTTCTTTAACAAAGAAGAGAAATCAAATGCGGACAGAATCATAACAATTCCAAGACCTAGGAAAATTATTTGACCCGTACTCATTGAGACACCTCAGTCTTTCTAACCGAATCGCCAACAATCCAGCTTGCACAAAGCAGTACAATATTCTGAACTTGATCTGGACTTAAAGTTGTAATACCTAAACTTTCGGTTGTAACAGCTACTATACCAGCTACCGCTACCCAAAATCTACGAGATTGAAATAGGGCTTGAATTTTAGTTTGCATTTTTTGCCTCCTGAATGATTGATTGAAAATTTTCTGATGATATTTTTTTTGATTCTGCCAATAAAAGCTCTTGAACTTGAGGTCTTAAATGAGAATACTCTTGTGGAAGTTTATCTTTAATCGCTTTGCGTAATAGAATTTTATCTAACACGCCCGGATTTTTAACCCGGTCTTCCAAACTTCTTCCAAATACATTACATTTCATTAGCAGTTGAAGAACCCCAATGATAATTGATCCAATGATAACTATTAGACCAAAATCAAAAGAGTAATTTTTTTCGCCATCTTCTATATTTGAAGCTATTTCTTTTGCTAGTTCATTTACACTCATGGTTGCACCGGAATATATTGTACTTGTGGTTGAACTGGTGGTTCTTCTTTTGGTTTACACTTACACACGCCGCCATCTTTTGAACACTGACACTTTAACTTATTGCCATCCGGCTGAATTAATTCGCCTGTTCCATTGCACTTACATCCAAGATCTGGAGCTGGAGGTGCTGGCTTAGGAACATTCTCCTTTTTAATATTTTTCTTCTCTGTAGTATCTAAAATACTATTTACTCTCTCAACTTCTTTTTTAAGGTCTGATTCGATATCTCTAGACCCATATACTTGAGATTGTTTATCTGCTACATTATATTCACTATAAGTATAGCCGATAACTAATCCTAAAGCAAGAACTATCACACTTTTAAAATTCATGCAAAAATCTCCTTTACTCTTGTCCAATCCATTTTTCTTTGAAAACCTTTAAAGTTGCTATATGCAAAAGTTGCACCAGCACCGATCATAGCTTCTGCAACGCTTTGTCTAATCCAAAAACTGCCATCTGGTTGCTCATAAACTTTAGGACCAGAATTCCATAATCCCCAGCTATTTTGAACTAGGAATAGAGTTTCGTTAAATCTTTCATGTGTATCATCACACGCAATCCATGCCATTGCATGTGACCAACTACCTTGCGGTTCAGCGATTCCATTTTTATCTCTATGAGAAGAGAATCCATAGTTAGAGCAAACAGATAAAGCATATCCATTAGCTAAAAGATCTCTAGCTTGTTCAATGCCATTAACAGTTGTTACTGTCGTGATCTTATGCTCTGCACATTTTTTAACGACTGGTTCGGGAATTCCTCGCCCACCCCAGTTCATTCCTATCTTAGCATTATATGTTGATAAGTCAATACCTAAATCGTCATATTTTTGCCTAAGTAAGAAACCTCCTGTTGTACTAACAAATCTGGCAGCTTGTGAACACTGCATTCCTTGACCGCTAGAACCTCTAGAACCATAGATTGGTTCAGTAGCACCTCTAGCGATGAAAGATTCTTTCTCTTTGCCATAGAGTATTTCGTAAGCCCTAGTGATGTCTACGGCATTGCGTGTAGCATGACTTACACAATCACCTGTAGTCTGCGTTTCATCTCCTCCAAAAGAAGGAAAGAAATATTGAATTGCTTTATATGGTAAAGAAAGAACCCCTTTGCCTGTTCCATATAATTGATCACCAATATCTCCAAATAATGGATGTGGTAATTCTTCCATCAGTTTAGCCATATCAACTGGATCACATACTGCACCCTGTAATCCATTATTATACTGTTCTAAAAGTTCTTCTGGACTATTAAATTCCATTTAAGATCTCCCTTGCTGTATTTTCCCAAGAGAATTGTCTAGCAGTTTCAATACCTGCTATATTTAAACCTAATTCACCTTCTTGTTTTAATTTATGAATATATCTCATATTTTCTGCAAAGCTATCAATTTCCTTATCTCCAACTTTAGCCCAATTGCCTTGCCCGTGGAACCATATTCCATCGTGAGCGGGTTCCATTTCTGTAATATTAACCAAATGAGCATTTTTTTCATTCGCAAATTGTGTATGTCCTGAATAATCTGTTGTAATTATATGTTTTCCACATGATAATATTTCAATTAATTCAAGATTCCAACCCTCGGCTTTAACTGGGAAAATTCCACAATCAATTTGCCTCATAATATTATACACATCTTGTTGTGTTTTTTGACGAGGTAATATACGAATCTTATTGGCCATGCTTGAATTTTTGTAATAATCAAACCATTGTTTATTAATTTGCTCAATAAAAGGATTTTCACATAATAGCCAAAGTTCTACATTATCATTTTGATTAAAGGCTTTTTCAAAACATTTTAATAATACGTCATGTCCTTTTCTAATCTCCCATTTACCAGCATTAAAAAATATTGTAGATTTTCTATGAGAGTTATTATTTTCATTAAATATTGATCTATCTACTCCTAGTGGAACTACAGTAGATTCAACGCCTATTCCTTTTTTAACTATACCTTTAGCCCATTCTGAACATACAAATAATTTATCACAGCTTTTCATGCTTAGATATTCTCGTTTTGTAAATGTATCTAATTCAAATATAGGAAATCCAATCCTCTGTCCACGTCCCACCATTTCATGTAATTCACCCTGATGGAAAACTTTTACACATGGTTCATCAAATTTATACGATCCTTCACTTTTATTTTGCCAATCAAAAGCAATTAAATCTTGATAAAAATCTGCATCGGGCCTGTCTATTGGAAATATCGTAAAATCTTTTGCTTGTTTGCTAAGCTGTTTTGCTATATTATACCCCGCAACACCATATCCTAAGCTATTAATTGGAGCTTGTAAAAGCATTAATTGTTCTCCCAAAGTTTAATTATATTATCTGGAAAATATAGATCTTTAATATTATATTCTAAATCTTCAATGGTCTGTCCAGCTAGACCTGTTCCCAGAGGAGTTAATAAGAATACTAGATCATCATTTCTCTGTGCATACTTCATAAGAACTTCTAGTTGAATCCTAATAAAGTCCCATCCTATAAATCCAGTCTGTAAGTCTTTAGTTATTATAGCATAAGTTTGTCCTTGACGCCCACTGTTCTTTCCATATTCTGCACCCCATCCCATCGCAGTTTTAGCTGCTCCCGCACCGTGCCTACCTTCGGTATTACTACCAAATACAAATATTTCATTCTGCAATAAGAATTCTACCATTATTTTCTCCAAAAAAAAGAGTCGCCCAAAAGGACGACTCATATTTATTAACTTTTGTTATATCAATAAGAATCGGCTGAGATCACTTCGCCACCAGCTCGCGTAATTAAAGCTCTGACAACTGCGGCATTTGTTGTATCTTTAACAAATCTTACAGAACCATCTGTCATTGCCATGTTAGCTCCACCGGGATGCCATGAGAAGATCTCGTTATTTGGGCCGCAATCATGAATACCCCAGTCATTTGCACCGCAGCTTGGTTTGCCAAATCCACCAGTCTTGTTATTATTGATAACATTTGAAACACCAGCAGCATTGTCAGGATCGCCCCATCTCCATGACCGTCGAGCGCCTTGAACGTAAGGGGCAGGAGCATTCAAATCAGGAGCATAGTCAGTTGTTGGAGCAGCATAGTTCCCAACACCTTGCATTTTTGAACTTCGACCAGTATCTTCATAGAACATAGCAGTGTTCGATGTGCCATCAGACGTTGCACCAATTGTCGCTCCACCCTTATTAATATCAACTGTTCCATCAATAACTTTATCTGGATCAATTTGGTAAATCTTATTTGAAGAGCAACTTGCACATGAGTAAGCTTTGTATACAGATGTACTATAAGCAGTTCCTGTTAGAGATCCGGGAACAGGAGTTGGTGCAACATAACCAGCTTGCCACTTTGTAGTTCCATCTGCCATGATTTCGGTATAAGGAGCAGTTGCGTAGTCGATACAACCAAATCCAATACTGTCTCGTCCACCCATTCGATCACTCTCAAGTGCATTTGTTGGACACAAGAATGCATTAATCACTGTTGTGCTTGCTGTTACATTACCAGAGAAATTATATGGTAGTTGCAAGTTAAGTTGATTATAAACATTACCTTGTTCGATAGTGCTGAGAATCAAAGTGAACGCACTGTGATAATCTTGTGTCTTATAAGTTGTGCTGCCGACTGTTACATTATGCTCTCCAGAACGTGGAAATGTGCCTTGGGCGTTTTCAAAATTATGTGCAGCTAAAGCTAGTTGTTTAAGGTTGTTCGTGCATTGCGCTCGCCTAGCTGCTTCTCTAGCCGATTGTACTGCTGGAAGTAGTAAGCTGATTAATACAGCAATTACGGCTATAACGACCAATAGTTCAATTAATGTAAAAGCATTTCGGTAACCGTGAACTTTATTTTGTGTCTTCATTTTTATTTTTCTCTCAAGTGTTTAAAGAAGAAGGACACCAACGCGATGTCCTTCGTACTCAATTATTATAACCGACCCCAATCCCATTGTCAAGTTAAGATTTCATGAAGATTGGGCTTTTTTGAACGATTCTGGATCTGGTCGATTAGGATCGCCCGGCTTGGCTGGTTTATATTTCTTGCCTTCGCGGTCTTTTTTCTTTTGGATATTTTCCCATAGACCGGGCTTTTCTGCTTCTGAGTATTCATTCATTGCATCTATATAAGTTTTTTTCATTAAACTATCTTTCTATTGTATTTTAAAATCTGATTTATCAACTCTTCCTTGCCAGTGTATAGATCCTCTGCCTAAATGATAGCATATAACTTCGTTCAAGTATACTCTATCTTTAAATCTAGCTACAAACTCTATATCAGATGTTGATGCGTCATATGACGATCTATAATATATTTTTCTTTTATAGAGCTGAAAGAATCCGGGTATTGTATATCCAACCCCAGCTTTTATAAAATTTATCTTGTATTTATAATCTTTCAAGGAAGAGAAATCTTTTCTATTTCTGCACCCATAAACTGTTTTTGGATTTAAAACTGGAGTATAGCAATTAATATACTTCTTAAAATTCTTCTCAAGGCATATATCAGAATCAAGAATTAAATACCAGTCATTTGGAAAATGCTTATATGCAAACTCCTGCCCGATTCTCATTGCTCCACCTTTATTGAAGATTCTATCATTTTCTTGAAAATCAAAATATAGTATAGTTATATTTTTATATTTTTTTAAGATATCTATAGTTTTTTGATCATATTTACTAGTTATAAAGATCCAATGCTTAAGAAATCTTTTATTAGCTTTTAATATATATGGTAGTACATCTGAGTAATCTGTAGATACCGTTATTCCAATTAAATCTATAGTCATGATTTTTATTCTATGCGTTTAAAATAAATATTTTTTTCATTTTATACTTTTCTAGCATTAAAAAATATCCAGTTTGGATGATAATGATCTCCGGGTCCAGCTTGAGTTATATAAAAATTGAAATTAGAAAATCCAATTTTTTCAAGATCATTTTTTAACTGTTCTGGATTTTCTACTCTTGTATCGCAAAGACTATTGGTTACAGTGGCATCATAAAAATTTTCATAGTAGTCAACGGATGTTGAGGAATTTCTTGGTCCGAATCCCATTTGAATAGTTGCGTACCCACCGGATTTTAAAACCCTGTAGAACTCTTTTAAAAGAGAGAATCTAATATCATATACACATATATGTTGCATACATATAGTACTCATTACTATATCATATGTATCATCATTTAAAACTTCTAGATCAACTCCTGAGTTAACATATAGTTTATGCTTGCTCATATCACATTTTGAAAATTCTAAATATTTTTTAGCATTATCGATATTATTTTGAGCGATATCTATTCCATGAAGTTCTTTGAACTTATCTTTGTATTTAACTAAATTTCTTCCGGGTCCACATCCAAAATCTAAAAGAATTTTATCTTGACAATCGTCAATATCTTTAAATAAAAATTTATCATAGTCAGTCCATTCATTATGCTGGTCAAAAGATCCAACTACAGGATCTCTATTTTCAATAGTCCAATAACTAGCATCAAGTTCGTACTGTTTTTTTTGCATTTCTGTATATTTATTCATAAAACTCATTATATATCCTTTAGTCTTTCTATTGAATTTTTTATTTCTAAAGCTCCGGCAGTCGTACCATCTTTGTGGCCATGTATAGCACCACCAACATTAGCCATATAATTAATTCCAACTTTATCTGTTACCATTTTAGTTAATCCAGCATGAAATCCACAACTAAGAGCTGGCATTACATTATATCTATGAAGAATTGAAATTGAATCAAGAACTTCGCCTTCTTCCCATTTATAATATCCACCAATCATTCCAGCATGAATAAAATCAACTCCCGACATTCCCGCTAACTTACAAATAACTTTCCAGTCTATGTGAAAATCATGACTTTTATTTGTTAAAATTTTATCTCCGCTTTTTTGAAAATGTATAAACATAGGAAGATCTAATTCTCTTATTGCTTTATAAGCTCCAAGTCCACACCAAAAATTAACATGTACTGCATTTCCTCCCAATTCATAAATTCTTTTTACTCTATCTAATAAGTAAGGATAATCAGAGTGTATTGAAACAGCATATATCACTTTTTTATCTTTAAGATAATCCATAATTAATGGAACTCTATCTTCTATACTACAGAACAAAGGGTTAGATAATATTTCATCTTCTTTTATAAAGTTAACTCCACCTTCGACCAATTGTTTTACCATTTCGAGTAATATTTTAGGAGATATACCAGTTTTTGGTTTAATTATAGATCCAAAAATTGGCTTATTGTAAACACCTGTAAATTCTCTTATTCCAGAAATTCCAAATTTTGGACCTTTAAAAGTATTTTCTATAGACTTTGAAAATTCTATATCTAATATTTGGCATTTTTCAATTGAATCTATATCAAGCTGTCCACCCATAATATTTACTAATAAATGAGATATACCATCAGTATTAAAGTCAATATTTATGTTTGGAAATGCGATGTATACAATTCCACTTTTTTTATTTAATAATTCATTTTCATCACCAATTACAATACAGGAATGATTTTCAAAAAGTTCATCAGTCTCCCATTCATTTCTAATGTTTGGGTTTCCTAGGCTTTGTCCAATTGCCAATTGCCAAGCAGCATCCTTTAGATTTTTTTTTGATTCTAAAAAATATTTTACTATAAAATATTTTGATTTATCGATATCTTCTATTTTTTTAAATATATTTTTCATATTTCATATTTGTCCTTTGGTGATGATGGGGTTTTTATACATAATATTTTACAATCTGTATGAAATTCTGGGTCTACTATTTCATTTGGATATATTATAAATATATCACCTTCTTCTAATTTTATCCCGTTGGTTGTAAAACTACCACTTAACAAGACATTATATTCTGTAGATATTTTATGATAATGAGGAGGTTTTTTTTCACTTTTTTTAAAATTGAGTATCCCCACTTCAAACTCTTTTGTTCTTAAGACAGTGGGTTCGAAATCTCCAATAAACCACCCCTTTGTCATTTCATTTAATTTTATTATTTGCATACATTAAGTACCTTTCAAGATCTTCTGGTGTTCCAACTGCATGATGTTGATTTATGTCTATATGATAATTTATTATCTTTTTGCCATTTTGTATTAAATAATTATAGCTTGGAGCAATATAAAATTCATTATTGCATCTATCATTATTAGCAATCATCATTGCACAACTTTCTACAAAATCTGTTCCATGTTTCCAATAACTAATTCCATTTGTAGATAAATTACTAATTACTTTTTTTTCTACTGTTTCACATATCATACCGTCGTCACATAATCTAACATAACTATTTTTTGGAGAATTTGAATTATATGTTACAATAACACCATCCATATTGCTATTTATGCAAAAATCAATAAATTTTTGACCATCCCAGTCCATAATTTGGTCACAGTTTATAATTATTGCTGGATTATTATTATTAATTTTGCTTATTCCAAGTAAACATGTACATGCACAACCTTCTGTTAATTTTTTTACTTCAATTATTTCATAGTTATAATCATGTAAAAATAATAATTTTTTAAAATCTTCAATCATTTCAGATCTAATATAAAAAATATAGTGATAATCTTTTTTAAATGACAATGATTGTACTGCCATTTCTATCATTGTTTTATTATTTATTGTTATAAATGGTTTTTTAGGCAGCTGTGTTCCAAATCTGCTTCCCGCTCCCGCCATTGGTATTAATATATTTATTTTAGCATTATCCATTATTTATTGATATTTCTATGTTTGGTCTATGGATATTAATGTTATATAATTCAATAGATTGTTTTAATATAGTTTCTGGATGATATAAATCCCTGTTTATTTTTTCAATATTATTAAAAGTTTCTGAATATAAATTCATTATGTTTGAATTTCCGAAAGCAAATTGATCGTTTAATCCTCCCCAATCTCTACCGCTAGGTATATTTAAATTATTCATGTCGTACTCTTCTAATATAATATTATTAATAAGTAAAGAATCTGATCTCATTCTAATAACACAATCAAATTCTATATTATTATCTTTTTCATATTTTATTTTTAACATGTTTGATTTATAAACTGAATAAAACATACTAATAAGACCAATATCATTTCTTTGACCATAATTTTGAAATTTAAAATTATTAAAAAAATTTTCAAAGTCTATTTTTTTATTATCGTATTTCTCTATTTCAATATCGGTGTAATTATATCTATCAAATATATTATTTTGATGATAGTTAGCATAATTAAAATTATTTTTTATTCCTATCCAAGAATTTGAATTAAAGTTTGAAAAATCTTCTATTTCCCATGAATGTATAAATAGTTTAGTATTGTATAGATTAGATATTTTATTTATTGTCATTAAGCCATTTTCTATAAATTTAATGGCTCCGGCTAAACATATAGCAACATTCATTTAATTCTCCATATTATTTAATGCATAAAATCTTCTATTTTATTTATTCTTCCATGCCAATGCGTTCCTGAATTTCCTAAGTGATTGCAAATAACCCCATCTAAAAAAAGTTCTCTACATCCAAAATTACTTAAAAAATCCATATCACAACCTCCGCAAGTATGTGAATGGTTATAATACGATTTTTCTTTATAAAGCTGAAAAAATCCCAAAGCTCTTCTATGTAATGGGTATGGGAAATAATTTTCTCTATTATTATAATCTTTTAAACTAAGATAGTCATATCTTTTAGTAGAGCCATATATATAATTTTCTAGCAATGAGGTTTCGTAATTATCTATATATTCTTTAAAATTATTTTCTAGACATATATCTGAATCTATATTTAAATACCAATCATCTGGAAAATTGTCATATGCGTACTGCTGCCCTTTTTGCATTGCTCCGCCCTTATTGAAGTACCTCCCACCTTCTTGGAAATCAAAAAATAGCACTGTTGTATTTTCATACTGATTTATTAATTCTATAGTTTCTTGATCGTTCTTATCAGTTATAAAAATCCAGTGCTTAAAATGTTTATGATTATTATCTAATACATAACACAATAAGTCAGAATAATTTGTAGATACTGTAATTGAAATTATATTCATTACGATTCCTTAAATACAGTTTGATAATTATTTAAACTTTCAATCCAGTATGTGTTTAAATGATGTTCTTTATGCCACTCTGGATTAGGGACGTGAGTTCCAAGCTCTCCTCCAATATTTTGGCATCTTGCAACATGTGGAAATATTTCATTTCTATTTTTTCTAGCTGTATAGTTTATTGTTGCATCCCAACTACCATTTTTTCCTGTAAAGTCCCATAATGATTTCATTTCTTCGAAGCGATCTTTCCATGTTGCCCATCCCCAAGGTGTAAACCAATTTCTTTGAGATACAAAATCTACATTCTCATTAGCAGGGAAGTAATGTTCTGTTTGTGAATCGGAATTTACATACGAAGAAACCGTAAATATTGATTTATCATCTTTATACTGTTCGTTTGCCCATTCAAAATATTTTAAACAATCTTTTCCGGGAATTGTGTCGTCTTCAAAGTGAATATGGTAATCGCCTTTAGAAAACCCTATTGCGAGACACTGATATATGTTAGTATTGCATCCATATCTACGATTGTTTATAATTACATTGGTCTGGTCTTTTCTAAAGTTTAACGCTAGATCTTCAACTTGTTTGTTTCCGGGGTCACAGCAAATATTTATATCATAATCTTCAATTCCATAGCAATTATCTAAATGCTCTAATAGAGTTGCTGTATATTTAGGTCTATTGTATAAAGATATAGTTATACTTTTCATATGATATGCGCGAATCTTTCTGGATTAGACTTTACTAGCTCTGGGTATGATTCATCAATATCTACTTTTTGCATTTTAAACTCAGGTCTTTCAAATAGATCAACACACTTTCCAATGTTTTTTCTGACAGTAGCTTTTCTTTCGGGTGTATCGCCTTCGACATGTGCAAAAGATTCAATCTTTTCAATAATTTGAGTTTCATCTCCTAGATATGAGAAATGCCAACCAGTGTTTTTCATATTTGTAAATGAATCCTTGAAATGTCTATACCAATGTAAGTCTTTATTATTTTTTAAAATATTTCCAGTTATAATTGATGTTCCTCTCCAATTATGAAATTCTTCTGGTTCAACAACTTTATAGGTCAATTTATTATAGTACAATTGACTGCCTAAAGTAATGGGTTGATTATATTTTTCTGGATTTTTTAAATAGTCTATCTTTAGATTTTGCACGAATGACCTTCTTGGGATCTCATCTAAATCCGATACCATTATTATATCAGAATCTTTCAACGATGTCAAGTCTATTCCAGTAATTAAATGTCTTCTTTGGTTTGCTTCTAAAACCCAACTATGATATTCCTTCGGAAATGTATTATATACAACGTATTTAATTTTATCAGCGTATTTTTTATATCTATTTATATTTTCTAGATATCTCAAACTTTTATCTTTGCCGCTATGTGTTTTTGTGGATTCGCATATGACGAACTTATCAATAACTGGATATAGTTCTTCTAATCTAATTTCTAAAGTGTCAAACTCATTAAAAAATGTAAAGCAATCATATATCATATATTTATCCTGTATTTTTCTTTATCTTTTGTTGGTCCGCTTTTAAAATCGTGAAATCCAAAAGATTTGTCTAATGGTAATACACGCTCAGGTATGTCTAATTCATAAGAAAATTTCATGGCTAAATCTATTGGAGCGAATTTAATATTATATTTGTCTTGCAATACATCCCCAAACACATCGCAAATCATTAAATCTTCTGGCCAATCAGATGGAGTTATTATATTTGATACGATTTTCATTATTTTAGCAGATCTTAATGAAAACCCTCCATTGCCAACTCGTTTATAGTCCGGCCTATCTGTTCCCCATGGAGAGCCGATATAATCATAATCTAAAAATCTATCGTCCCAGCAATCAATATTTATTGGATATCCATCATGTTGGCAAAATAAAGCGTGCGCATCATCTGGCCATATATTTCCAAATTTAATACAAAATTTGCTATATTCATTTATTGATTTTATTTGATTGATTTTGTAATATTCAATATCTTGATGATAAAATTCTACAGATGTATATAATATTGGACGTATTGCATTAATAGTAGATATATTTTTCAAAAGATGAAATGTATTTTCTAAAATTTTAATATTACTATTTAGTTTTTCATGCCTAGTGTCTATTATAATAGGTCTGATTGTAGTATTTTTTATAATCATATTAATTATGGACAAATAGTATATTGTTGATTTTTATTGCGTTTGTTTTTGAGACAAGCTTTTTAAAATATATACCGTCAGCTTCTTTAGCAAAACTATCCCAAGGCGTTTCTTTAATTAGTCTTAATGATGTTATAAAGCATCCCAAATCCACATATCCAATTTCAGGAAAAGCATCTATGACTCCATAACTTCTTTCATTATGAATTAAATTACAATAAGCTAATTCACTATTTTTAATAGTTAAAATATTAATGAAATGTTGTAAGAAGATAGGAACGTAATAATTATCATCATTTGTAAATAATACATAATCAGCTTCTGGATCTGCTATTGCAAGATCGTATCTAACATCAAAGCCCCAGTTATTTTTTCTTTTATTTGTTTCTATGAAAGATATTCTATCGTCAATAAGTTCAATTTTTTCTTTTATCGATTTATCGTTTAGTGGTCCATCGTGATGAACTACAATTTCAAAATTTTGATATGTTTGATATAATAATGAATAAAGTAGGCAATGCAATGAATTAATCCTACTTTCATATGGTTCATTAATATATGAAGAAACTAGTATTCTTATTTTTTTATGTTGCTCTATTTTTTTAATTGCTATTTGTCTAATAAATTTATGCGATTCCATTTTAATATCCTAATATATTTTACTTGTATAAAAAATTATAAGCCGTGTAATCATCTACTTCATTGCAGTTTAGGTGGTCAAATTCATTCAAGTCTCTAAAGGTTCCTGTGTCTGCTCTACTTCTTAAGACTTTTTGCACAAACTCTGGTTTTGTTTTGCAAAAATAATGGTTTATTTGTGCTATACTGTCATCACCTTCTTGATTAAATGGTCCTGTGTGTATTTTTTTATTAGTGTCTATCCATTCAATATTTGGATTGTGTGCGCATAACATTCTTGTGGTTGGATTCATTTTTATTATAGATTTTATATGTAAGTTGATACCTATTTGTCTTTTAGTGAATCTTTTTAAAACCCCCTCGTCTGGTAAATTTAATCCATTATCTCCAAATGCAACCCAGTTAATCCCTATTGCATCATATTCTTTATAATTATTTATAAAATTTTTAATATCGCTGTGCTTCTTTAGCACTAAAAATTCATCCACATCTAAAAACATACACCAATCAAAGTTATTGATATTATTTTCTATAAAATGATTGTAAGCATTATTTTGCATTGCAACGCCATCAAAAGGAATTTTTAATATTTTATTATTATAACATTCAGAATTATTAAATCTCCAATTATTTTCATATATAAAAATATTATCAAATCCAATTTTAAGATGATATTTTATCCACTCATCAATATAATTGTCTTCGTTTTTTGCTATGCATACTAAAGCTACCTTCATTTTATTCTCCAATTAATATATTATCATAGTATTTTATTTCATTTCTATAACTATCCATGTCCATATATCCAAATTCGCATACAATATTTTTCATTAGTGAGTAAGCTATTGCCATAGGGGCCGATAAATTACCGCAAAATAATTTACATGAATTTATAATTTCAAATAAATTTTGTATACTATTTATATATAATGGTTGTACTAAATTTTTATGTGGAAAATTTGCATATTGATTTATATCTGTATATACAAAAAAAGAATTTGCTTTACCGTATTCTTGTATATGCTTTAAATATATGTCATTTTGCGAACATCTTTGAGGTGTCAAGCTTCTATTTATTATTAATGAATTATTATATTTTTCAATATTTTTAATATTTTTTATAATTTGAAAATTTCTAAAATTAAAATCTGCACTGTGTAAGTATATTGAAGATAATTTTTCTGTCCAGCACAATTGAGGATTGGTATTTCTCCAAAGCGATAAATTAATATTTATATCTTGATTATTATATATTTCAAATTTATTTATATATTCTTGTTTAGATATTATCTCATATAACTCATTAAATGTATTCTCTAATCCAAAAGAAAAATAATCTCCAGTTTCAGATATATATAAATTAGTCTTAATTTTATATTTATTATAAATAAATGCAGGGACGAACATTTGATGTATAAAATCACCGAGTTTTCCCCCCGAAATCATATTTAATTCCATATTATTTACCATACATCTTTGTTGATCCTTGTGAGTATAGTTTTTGAGGATATCCTGAAATAATTAAATGGTTGATTGACTGATCGATTTCTTGTATTAAATCATTTCTCTGTTGATTTGCTACATTTGTAATTTTTGTCGCTTTTGCGATTTCAGAATCAGATGCTGATGGATTTCTTTTAATATCCTCGCATGTCCAAATTCTTATATTCACAACTGTTAATTTATCTATTAGATTTCCAATTGTTTCCATTATGAATTATCCTTTGTATATATATAGTTATATTCAATTTTATTATGTAAACTATATCCATTATTTTTCATATATTGATTATAAGTTTCATTATGTAAAAGATTTTCTAACATAATAACTTTAATATTGTATGTGTTAATATCTAGTCCTTCCATAACTTCTAATTCCCATCCTTCAACATCTACAGATATTAAATTAATTTTTTTAATATTTAACTTTTCAAGTAAACTATTTAATGTAATTATTTCTACATTTATTTGTTCTACTGTATGATGTGGTTCTAAGTCATATCTTATATCTATTGCTGAAGAGCTTATACCTTCTCTTTCGTGTCCCCATGCTTTTATATCTACTATATTAAATATACCACTTTTACATTCATTTGAACATGCATATTGATATATTTCATTTCCGGCCATTCTGTGTTGTTCTACAAATTTAGGATTTGGATCTATTCCAATTGCTCTCCATCCACTATCTCTAAAATGCTTTGACATGCTATAGAATTCTATTGGACCTGCTCCAACCTCAATCATTGTCATGTTTTCATTTTCATCTTTAAAAAACGAATCTCTTATATATTTATCAGTTTCAAATTCTGCGTAGTACATCTAATTTTCCTTATAATTAAATTGGTCTAAAGGGCGAATGTATTAAATCTTTTAACGGCATATGCTGTATATTAAAACATTTTAATGCATGATATATAAGTGATTCTCCTGCTAAAATTCCATATGTTTCTTCTTCTGATTTAATATTAGCATATGGTATAAAATTGAATGCTGAGCTATATATATTCATTATATAATTTGAACCAAAAGCAAACCAATCTTCAATTAGATTTAATCTAGGTAAATCTGGTCTATAATCTGTATATAAATAGTTTGGGTCATATTCTGAGCATATTATTGGCTTATTTAATTGGCAATCAAATCTAGCTCTAATGATAAAATCATAATATATATTATTATCTAATCTAAATTCCTCTTTTAGCATATTGCTTTTTAATACACTATACCAAGAAGAATATAACATTTTAACTACGTACTCTCTCTGGCAATGTGGTAAATATGTATTAATATATTTATCTAAATTTAAAGTATCATCATGTATATTTTTTTCATTTTCAAATATAAATTTTTTAGGATTATATAAATTTATAATAGTATTATCTATATTATCTATGTATTTATTATGCTCATTTTCTAAACTGTAGCCATTCGCATTGTAGTTTACGAAAGGTTTATTTACTAAACTTTTATCATACCAGCTATGGATAAAAACATCTGCATCATTTGGATCTATTAAATTTTCTTTTATATTTTTAAATGTGTGTTCTATAAATCTTGGTTGTCCAGAAAGACAAAGTGCTACTTTCATTTGTGATATCCTCTCCAATAATATATTGTATTAACTTAGCTATCGTTGTTTTTCCAACTCCTGAGCTACCAGATATACATATTAAATTCATTTTTGGACTATTTCAAATTTAGGACATGGTACTATAAATTTTCCACCAGATTTAAGGAATTCTTGTTCTCTTTGTGTAAACTCATTAATAAAATGCCAAGGAAGAACTAATAAATAGTCAGGAGCATTTTTTCTCATATCATCTTCTGATATAATTGGAATATTCGTTCCCGCTGTGTATAATCCAAATTTATAAGGACTTCTTTCTACTAGTTTTTGCACTAATCTTGAATCAATTCCAAAATATTGCAGTAGCGTATTTCCTTTTGTAGATGCCCCATATCCATAGACAGTTTTACCTTCTGCAAATGCGGATTCAAGAAATTTAACAGTTTGGTCTTTAAGATCATTAATCCTATTAAAAAAATGATTCCATGTATTTTGGTTATCTAACTCAAGTGTTTTTTCGTATGCAAGTAAAGCTTGCACATTAAAGCCATAAACGTCTCTCATTTGTTGATTTGAGAATAGCTTTTCATTTGCTATATCTTTAATGGCATACACTCTGAAACTTCCACCATTGACATCGTTTAGTTCGCAGTTAAGAATCTTAAATCCATTGCGTTCAAATATTTTTTTAATGTTGAATAACGAATAGTAATACATGTGTTCATGACAAATATTATCAAAAGCTAATTGCTTAATCATTAAAGGAGTGTATGACATTTGAACTACCCAAATTCCATTATCGTCTAGTATATCATAAACATCCTTTACGAATTTATCTGGATTTGATACATCATAAAACATTGCAATTGTAGTTATTATGTCAGCTTTAAAATCTATTGGCAGGACTTCTTTCGAGAAATAGTCTTGAATTATAGTTGCGTGTTTACTAGACTCAACTTTGAATGAATCGTCAGCTGGATCTACTCCATACTTTTTATAATTATCTGGCACTTGAGATAGTAGAGTTCCATCATTACATGCAATATCTAACCAAGTTTTTTCCTCTTGGTGATTTACAATACTTGTGATATCTTCTACTATCTTCCTGAGTTCATTCTTCATCGTTTGATTAGTGCCAGAGCGATACCAGTATTTACCCCACATCGTATCACAAGGAGGTTGTTCTGATAGCCTTACGGCTCCAGTTTCTTCTTCTAATACAAGTTTTAATTCATATTTTTTAACTGAATTTTGTAATTGATCTTCCGTTAAGAAATCAGATACACATATTTCTCCTAGAGAAAATAAATCTATTGTATCGCTCATAATATTATATCCTATGTTAAATCACTCACATTAGTATTTGACCACATCTTACAGCTCCAATAATTTGCCTTCCACTTACTTTTTCTTCTCATTATAGTATAATCCTTTTATCTGTTTTTCGGTAAGTCCGGTTATATCGGACTCTTCTAAAAATACATCACGCAACTTCATATTGTTTGCAATTACTTTTTCTTGAATTCTATTAAAAATTTTAGCTTTTATTTTTTTTGTCAACCCTACGAACTCTGGTCTATATAACCTTAACCAATCTTTAAATTTAGATCTGCTTATACCTTTTCTTTTTGCAAAACTATCTTGTGATTCTAATGGATTCTTTGCCCATTCTTCAATTAGTTCTATAACTATATCGTATGGAACTGTTAAATTTCTATCTCTATTCTTAACTATATTTTCTTTATTAGAATAATGAGATTTTAAACTTTTACTTAGTTTAATTTTTGATTGGTTTGTTATTTTTTTTCTTGCTCTTTTTATTCCGTCGTCATTTGATTTTATAATATTTGAAAGTATTCCACCTTCATTTATTAACCCAAACCAATTGATTAAAAATATCTCTCTTTCTTCACACTCTTCTTTATTTTCTACTTCCCATAGAATTTTCATACTAAAGTCATATTTTTTTATTATGTTTAATTTATGAGGATTGAAAGATTCTTTGCTATGATTTTTTTCTCGAAAGTATATATTTACGGAATCCGTTATTCCTATATAAAATAATCCTTCTTCAATATTTAATGTTCTATAAGATATATTTTTTTTATATAAACCGTACACATAATATTTTTTCTGCATAATAAGCCTCCTTGCTATATTATACACAATTATTAGAACGGATCGACAAAATATACCTGAATCACCGAATTAAACCAAATCTGAAACTTTTGTATTGCTCCAGAATTTACAGCTCCAATACGCAGGACTAGTTCTATCTTTTTGTTCATCGCAATTAAATCTTGCTCTAAAGGATTTTTTTCTTTCTGGGTCGTCACGCTTGATATCCATATCTTTCTCTGGACTGCCAAAATTAACTTTAACTACATTACCCTTGTCATTCTTGACATATACAGAAAATTTCTTAGGACCACCGGGGGTTCTGAACGGTTTATTGAGTGTAACTTTCGAATTTTTAGAATCTTTTGAACCTTTATCCTTTTCGCTAATTCCATTTGGCCCATTGAGAGTCTTATCTCTGTCATCCTCATAGAATACTCCACCAGCAACGGTTACTTCATAAGTAAACTCATCCCACTCATCATCCCATTTTGCCTCTGTATATTGATAAGCAAGATCTGCACCTTCCATGGCGCTAGATCTTGATTGCTGTAGACAGATTGCGACTCGCTGTTCAGAATCCTTATACTCTTTTTTCATTTCAGGATTACTCATGCATCGAGAAACAAATTTCTTAGAGTCTTCATCTTTACGTTTATTTGGAATAGGCATTACTCATCTCCCTCTTCTTCGTAATACATCACATAATCATGAATTGTTCTTAGATAGTCTTCTATAATAGTTATTTTAGAAGCAACCCATCCTTCAGATAAACAACTTTGATTGGTTTCATTTATTCCCATCATTAATGAGTTGGCGTGTTTAACTATTGATTTAATTGAAGCTTTTGACATTTGGATTGATTCACTAACCACTTCTTCTGGATCATCACTAGCTTTACTGGTTTTTTTACCTGATTCCACAAAGGAATCTTCTTCAAGTTTGGTTTGATTGATATTCTCAATTCTATCCTTATTAAGATTCCAAGACTTTTCAAGTTTAGCAATTGAGGACTCAGATCCAAAGTTAACATCTTCAGTTGGTAGGTTTGGAAGGTTATCTTTTTTGCTTTTTACTGGGGCTGACTTTTTTTGTTTAGTTTGGTCAATCTCGTAATTCAACATGCTACTATCTTCATTTGAACCAGAGGTGGACTTCTTTGCTTTTTTGACACTGGCCTTTTCATCTGGTCGTTCAGGTCCGCTGTCTGGATTTTCCTGAACTCTATCTAGCTTTTCATCAAAGTCTACTTTACCTTTTGATAAAACTTCATCTACCGCATTGATGAGTGGATTTTTAGACATGTTAATTCCTGTCAATTGAGGGTTAAGAAGTATTGTGTGCTATGTACTAAAGCAAGCATCTCATCGCGAATATTTAGCAACTCTGTGTCTGTCGGATCTAATTCTGAGCTTAGACTGTATAAGAAAGTTTCAAAAGATGTGATTGTCTCATTTACATTTGCAGTGTTGTATGTGATAACTGAACCAGAACTTGTTGGCATATTTCTACCATACTTACCCATGTATGCTTCCATGAAAGAGTCTGTTAGATCATGAATACCATCATAAAGATCGCCAAGTGATTTGTGTTGTGAATAAGATGTGGTCAACCAATGGAACACATGAATTTGCATAACGAACCCTAGAAATGTACTTGCGTATTGCATAAACTCTCCTGTTAATTTTGTGTGTTTTGAACATCTGATAAATTATTATACCCTGTATGCATCCATAAGAAAACTCTCTATAGAATTATAATTTTTATTTTTCCACATGGAATCGAGCTTCTCTTGTGCGTCTCTCTTATTCATCCCAAGAGACCGTAAACATTTGAGACAATCTTCTTTTATTTGCAAATTTTCCTGTGGTTCATAAACCACATCTTGCTTAACACTCTCAACTTTTTTAGCTTTTACTTTGGTCTGTTTTACATAGATGTATTTTACTTTTTGTGGTTTTTCATAAATAGAAATAAGCATGGGTCCAAAGATACAAAAACCCATAAAGATTATTGCAACTGTGAAGTCCATGCTTATTTCCTTTTTTATGTATTACTTGCAGAATCTGCCGTTTTGATCACGCTTGTTGTGATAGGGACACTCGTCGGAGCAATTGTCTAGCTCTTCATCAAGTCTTTCACACTCATCAGGATCGTCGCAATCGCAGTTTGGAAAACCGCAATCATCATCGTCCTCGTCCTCATCATTATTATACTGCGAAGAGTAATCGTTGGCAAGTGGTTTTTCAAATTCTCCCACAACTTTATACTTCGCCGTTCTGAGTTTTTGATTCTGACAGTCGTGAGGAACGCTCACAACATCCGATGGGTCAACCTCAACGACCACTAGGCGATTAGACCCCTGATTGAACTCTGTGGCGTAGGCCAGCGTACCAACGTGAAAGCCGTAGCTACAGCCAAGATCGGGGTCGTCACACACATCATTTCGGGCCATTGTATGCTCACTACCAATCGTATTCAAGAACTTATTACTGTACCAGTCCCTGTAGTCTTCACGAACTGATTTATAAGCCAAGAAATTACCAGTTGGAGTCAGTGGCATTTGCCCATGCTCAAGAAACTTATAAAGTTCCTGCACTGCCCTACGAGAAGGATTTTCCAGTACCTTGCCCAAGAAGCTTAGCAGTGGCTTAACAGGAAGTTTAGCCTTCATAAATTCCAAGATCTTAACAGTTAAGTAATTATCAATGTAATTGCCATTATACTTAACACCAATATCATCAACTTCAACTCCAGAAGATGA
This sequence comes from Chlorellidium tetrabotrys, assembly GCA_032273165.1. Lineage (NCBI taxonomy): Eukaryota > Xanthophyceae > Mischococcales > Botryochloridaceae > Chlorellidium > Chlorellidium tetrabotrys. Next base: position 389 of record JAUKPS010102597.1, on the reverse strand, counting down.
TGTATATACTTCAACAGCTTTCTTAACACTGAGAAGTTCTTCAAGACCTTCATAGTCTTCAGTGTCTAGCTTATCTAAGACCACTTGCCAATTTGGATGAGTTGCGTCAATATTATATACCTTAGCAGTATCCAAGAAGCTAACTGTCAGGGAGTTCTCTGTTCCGATAAATGCGACATTACTCATACTTCACCATCCTTTTGAATTGTTGTAGAAACCAGATCAACGTATTGGGCCACTTGTTTAATTATACCGTCAAAATCCCTGTTGTCAATCAAAACTTTCAACAGGGGATATTTTTCCTTGATTTTATTCTGAGCTTCGTAGTGCTTGATATCCAAGTCACCAATTGCCTTTTGGATTTCTTGATATAGCGAATGATTATGACG